>JAWQFJ010034934.1:10000-42500 GCA_034096865.1 Theodoxus fluviatilis | reverse complement strand
GAATGAAAGCGGTAATGGTAGTGGTGATTGATTGGCCGACCAACCAACTGGTTGCTTGATTGATTGAGTGACTGACTGACTAACTAACTGAGTGACTGACTGAGTGAGTGACGGTCTGACTAACTGACTGACGGACTGACTGACGGACGGACTGACTGACGGACTGACTGACGGACGGTCTGACTAACTGACTGACGGACTGAGTGACGGACGGACTGACTGATTAACGGACTCATTGACTGACTAACTGACTGATTAACGGACTGACTGACTGACTGACTGACTGACTAACGGACTGACTGACTGACTGACTGACTGACTGACTGACTGACTGACTGACTGACTGACGGATGGACGGACAGACTGACTGACTAATTGACTAACTAGTTGATTGATTGATTGATTTTATTTGATTTGATTTGAGTGATGATGATGATGATGATGATGATGATGATGATGATGATGATGATGATGATGATGATGATGATGATGATGATGATGATGATGATGATGATGATGATGATGGTGGTGGTGGTGACGACCCACGACGACGACGACGACGACGACGACGACGACGACGATGATGATGATGATGATGATGATGATGATTATGATGATGGCGACGACGACGGCTGCGGCTGCGGCTGCGGCTGCGGCGGCAAGGATGAAATTGATAGTGGTGGTGGTGGCGGTGGTAGTGGTGGTAGTAATGTTAGAAGTGGTGGTGGTGGCTGTAGAGGTGGTAGTGATGGTGGTGGGGGTGGCGGCGGCTGTAGAGGTGGTAGCAATGGTGGTGGTGGTGGCGGCGGTAGAGGTTGTAGTGATGGTAGTGGTGATGGTGGCGGCGGTAGAGGTGGTAATAATGGTGGTTGTGGCGGCGGTAGAGGTAATAGTAATGGTGGTGGTTGTGTTGGCGGTGGTAGTGGTAGTAGTAATGGTGGTGGAGGTGGTGGCGGTGATAGAAGTGGTGGTAATGGTGGTGGTGATGGTGGCGGCGGTAGAGGTGGTAGTAATGGTAGTGGTGATGGTGGCGGCGGTAGTCGTGGTGGAATTGGTGATAGTGACTGAAATGGTGGAGGGGAGTAGAGATGACTGTGTTGTTGATTGGGGTGGTGGTGACTGACCTTTAGTTTGTTGCAAGACTTTTCTGAAATAGTGTTCTCTCTCTCTTTCTCTCTCCTCAGAAATGGGATGACAGTCGCCTTGTCTGGGATTCAAGCAAATACAGTGGCATCAGGTTTCTCTTTGCTCAGGATGGAGACATCTGGAGGCCGACCCTCATCATCGAAAACTCGTGAGTAACGAGCATGTCACGACAAAAACAAAACGTTCGGCTAACACATAAAGTATAACGATAGCTTCTGTTGGATGATATTAATACACCTGATGTCATTTTCGCGCCAAAAGTGTGTTGCTTCATGCTGATTGGATTGTCAGGTCGTCCATTTTAATAATAGATCATAGAGGATTTCCCAAGTTAGTCAATTCCCTCTTCCTCCACTTCCACTACCCCCTCCTTGAATTCTTGCAAACACTTTAAAATGAAGTAGGCCTAAGTATCAATGGAGTGATGTTGTTTTGGGCGAAAATGTCAATCGCTAACCTTGCGACTTATAATCCATGAAAACGTGAAGGTTTGGATGAAGGTGTGTTACACCGGCAGTCATATTTGGCTGCGTGGCTGTCGTCACTGCTCTCGTTACGATATGCAGTGCCAATATGTGACAGAATATGCACATCCATGTGAGTCGGTCGACTTTTGAATAAAGCAAAGTTTAGTTTAGACATCAGGGTTCTCTTGCATTGTCCTGATGTAGATTTGCACACTATAGGATTTACTGGATTGGTTCACGATGAAAATAAAACACACAACTGCAGCAATGATATATTTGGACACTGTTTGATACACATTATGTCATTATTTTGATTGTTGTAATTTTTAGAATAATTTTTGAACATTTTCTACATGTAAAAATATGAATAAGAAAGCAGTAGCATCGCCCCGCAGTTTAGGTTTTCGGAACAGCGTCAATGTAACCACGTGGTCTGTAATACCAAAGAGTATAGGTTACTCAAAGATAGTTCATTAGCTAATTGTTCTGAGGATCGAGGCACGTTGCGCCCCAAGCGGGAAGTAATCACACCGCTTAGAGACATGTAAAACTGCTTGTTTGTCGACGCGTTTCTGATGCGTTTCGATCATGTTTGTGAATACATTTACGGTGTAATGTGTAATAAAATGATTTGCTGCAATAATGGGGGTGTTTTGCCTTTGTTTTTTTTGTAGCAGGCGTTGTGAAATCGAAATATTTGGTTCATTGAAATGGATGCTTCTGCGCATGTGCGTGAGCCTATAGTCCGTTTAAACATTGCTCGATTCGATTGCGTTCGTCTGCTAGCCACCTAGCACTGTGAGGTTTGTTTTCTTATCTTCTGTGGGTTTTGTGCAGAAAGTATACGTTAAAACAGTCTAATATGATTATTTGCGATTAGTTTTTAATCTAATTAATATTTTTGCATGCTTTAACGCGGCCGGATCTTTGGCATAACTCCCCGGGCGTGCGAAGTCAGTAGCGTCTGCACTGACAGAGCAATGTTTAAACGGACTATAGGCTCACGGACATGCGCAGAAGCATCCATTTCGATAAACCAAATATTTCGATTTCACAACGCCTCCTACAAAAAAACAAAGCCAAATCACCCCCATTATTGCTGCAAATAATTTTATTACACATTACACCGTAAATGTATTCACAAACATAATCGGAACGCATCAGAAACGCGTCGACAAACAAGCAGTTTTACATGTCTCTAAGCGGTGTGATTACTTCCCCATAGTTCTTGCCGCTTGGGGCGCTGCGTTCCCGAGCGTCTTGTAACTTTATTTAGCAAAAAGCTCCGCATGAGCTATCTTTGTGTAACCTATAATCTTTGGTAAAACGTAAACGTTGCCATCAGCTTGTCTTTCATAACAGACGTACTTGACTGTTTAGCAGCATCACGTATCATTAACTTCGTGGGAGTTTGGTCCACAATCATCATCATCATCACCATCATCATCGTCGTCGTCGTCGTCGTCGTCGTCCTCATCATCAACATCGTCATCATCAACATTATCATCAACATTATCATCATCATCACCATCATCATCATCACCATCGTCGTCATCATCATCATCATCATCATCATCATCATCATCATCATCATCATCATCATCATCATCATCATCATCATCAACATCATCATCATCATCAGCAGCAGCAGCAGCAGCAGCAGTAGCATCAACTTCGTCGTCGCCGTAATGATTATCATCATCATCATCGTCATCACCGTTTTCGTTGTTTTCGTCGTCGTCATCATTGTCATCGTTATCGATCAACCTGCACCGTCCACAGCGTGGAGAACCTGGATGTACTGAGCAACGAGGATGTCCCCTTCCGGGTGCTGGACAAAGGGACGGTAGTGTGGGCTCCCCCTGGCATCTTCAAGGTCCACTGTGACGACGTAGACATCACGTACTACCCCTTTGACACCCAGGTGTGTGTGTGTATGTGTGTGTATGTGTGTATGTGTGTGTATGTGAGTACGTGAATGCGTATGTGTGTGCGTAAGCGTATGTGTGTGCGTATGTGTATG
Organism: Theodoxus fluviatilis; assembly: GCA_034096865.1. Taxonomy (NCBI): domain Eukaryota; kingdom Metazoa; phylum Mollusca; class Gastropoda; order Cycloneritida; family Neritidae; genus Theodoxus; species Theodoxus fluviatilis. The sequence continues at coordinate 38,864 of JAWQFJ010034934.1, read as the reverse complement.
TGCGTGCGTATGTGTGTGCGTATGTGTATGTGTATGTATGTGTGTGCGTATGTGTGTGTATGTGTGTGCGTATGTGTATGTGTATGTGTGTGTATGTGTGTAAGTGTGAGTGTATATGTGTGTATGTGTGTATGTGTGTGCGTATGTGTGTGCGTATGTGTGTGTATGTGTACGTGCGTGTATGTGTGTATGTGTGCGTGTGTGCATTTGTGTGTGTATGTCTGTGTGTATGTGTGTACGTGTGTATATGTGTGTCTGTATGTGTGTATGTGTGTGTGTCTGTGTATGTGTGTGTAAGAATGTGTGTGTGTGTAGGTGTGTGTGTGCGTGCGTGCATACATGCGTGCGTGCATATGTGTGTGTATGTGTGTATGTGTTTGTATATGCGTGTATGTGTGTGTGTGTATGTGTGCGTGTATGTGTGTGTATGTATGTGTGTATATGTATGTGTGTGTGTGTAGGTGTAGGTGTGTGTGTGTGCGTGCATGCATGCGTGCGTGCGTGCATATGTATGTGTATGTGTGTGTATGTGTGTGTGTGTTTGTGTGTATGTGTGTGTGTCTTTGTCTGTGTATGTTTGTATGTGTGTGTGTCTGTGTATGTGTGCATGTATGTATGTGTGTGTAGGTGTGTGTGTGCGTGCATGCGTGCGTGCGTGCATATGTGTGTGTATGTGTGTGTAGGTGTGTGTATGTGTGTGTATGTGTATGTATATGTGTGTATGTGTGTGTATGTGTGTGTATATGTGTGTGTGCATGTGTAGGTGTGTGTGTGCGTGCATGTGTGCGTGCGTGTATATGTATGTGTATGTGAGTGTGTGTATGTGTGTGTGTGCGTGCGTGCGTGCATGTGTTTGTGTGTGTGTGTGTGTGTGTTTGCGCGTGTGTGTGTGTTTGTGCTTTCGTGTATTGGCGTGTGTGCGAGTGTGTGTGTGTGTGCGCCCGCGCGCGCGCGCGCGTGTGTCTGTGTGTGTTGTGTCTGTGTGTGTCTGTGTGTGTCTGTGTGTGTTCTCGTGTATGTATCTGTGTGTGTGAGAGAGCGGTCGTATTTGTGTGTAAGTGTCTGTGTTTGCGTGCGCACGTCAGTTTGTGTGCGTGCATGTGTGCATATGTGTGTGTGTGTGCATGTGTGTGTGTGTGTGTGTGCGTGCGTATGTGTGTGTGTGTGTGCATGTGTGTGTGTGTGTGTGTGTGTGTGTGTGTGTGTGTGTGTGTGCGTGCGTGCGTGTGTGTATATAGGCGAGCTGGGTAAGTACATATTTGAATGTTTTAATAAGTAATTCAGGTCTCAATTATTGTATGAGAAATTACGTATCATGCAATGAAATAATGCTATTGAACCTACATATAATTCACATCCAGTTCTACCTTTGAGCACGTGTTTGCGTACGTGTCTGCCCCTGGCAGGTACCCATTTGACATCTCTACAATGAGCTTGCCTGTGCTTCTGGGCAGGAGTGTTTCCTGAGCGTGCAGAGCTGGGGCTACAACCTGAGGGAGTTGGACCTGGTAACCTACGGGGATGGGGTCTTCACTGATGCCTACCGCAAAAACGGAGAGTGGGATTTGATAAAGGTGAGATGACGACGACGATGACGACGATGATGACGATCTATCATCCATCCATCCATCTATCCATCCATTCATCCATCCATCCACCCATTCATTTATTCATTCATTCACCCATCCATCTATACACCCGTCCGCCCGTCCATCAATTCATTCATCCATCTACCCATCCATCCATCCATTCATCTACCCACCCGTCCATCCATTCATCCATTCATCCATCCACCCATTTATCTATTCAACCATCCACTCATCCATCTATTCAACCATACACCCACCCACCCATTCATCCATTCATCCATCCATCCACCCACCCACCCATCCATCCATCCATCCATCCATCCAATCATCCATCCACCCACCCATCCATCTCTTCATCCATCCACCCACCCACCCACCCATCCATCCATCCATCCATCCATCCATCCATCCATCCATCCATCCATCCATCCATCTTTCCATTCATTATTCAATCATCCGCATGCATATCCATCTATCCATTCATCCATCCATTCATCCATCCATCTACTCATCCATCTATCCATCTGTTTATTTATCAATCCATCTATGCATTCATCCATTCATCCATCTATTTCTCCATCCAAATATTTTCCCAATCATCCATATGTATATCCGCATATCCATTCATCAATCCATTTATCCATCCATCCATCTTTACTTCCATCCTGCCATGTATCTATCCCTTCATCCGTCCGTCCGTCCATCCATCCATCCATCTGTGCATCCTTACCTCCCTCCTTCCTTCCATCCATCCATCCATTCATACATCCATCCATCAATCCGTGCATCCTTCCCTCCCACCTTTCTTCCATCCATCCATCCTTCCATCCATCCATCCATCCTTCCATCCATCCACCCTTCCATCCATCCATCCTTCCATCCATCCATCCTTCCATCCATCCATCCATCCATTCATACATGCATCCATCAATCCGTGCATCCTTCCCTCCCACCTTTCTTCCTGTCACACGGCGAATTTGAGAAGGCGGTGAAGAAGGGCCTTTAACCGCCTGGCGATAAAGTAGGCTTAATGGGGAAAACGGTTATGGCCGCGCTAGGAAAGAATAACATCGTGCGAAGCATGGATCAAGCTGAATAGTGCTCACAACGAGCACGGACATGTGACGTTCCCATGAACTGAGACAGATTGGTCCGTGCAAGTTGCTCAGATGAGGCTGAAGGGAAGATTTGATAAGGGGAGGAGGAAGGAAAATCGAGGCAGACAGAGGTAGAGAGCCGGAGGGCTAGGAGCTATGGTGTTGGTTTCGTGAGAGCCTGGGGTGTAATTCATGAACTTGGACTTTCAGCGTGGTCTAAGACTAGTCTCGGACCACTGTCGTTGTCTACAATTCATGAACTTGGACCGTCGTAGTCTACAATTCATGAACGTGGACTTTGTTCAGTCGGCAGACTGAACTGCGGACTACGGTGGTCCAAGGATTTGTTAGACTACACACCAAAGTCCAAGACCAGCGCGAAATTAAATGGCCGACCTGTTCACGGTTCGCAAATAATAAGCTGTATTTTGGGACACTGGAAACCCATCCAAAGAAAGTATAAGTCATGAACAGCATTAAATTATGAAAGCTGTATGTTGATTGCATCAATAGGTCGTGAAAACGCTTACATTTTACAGTTGGAAATGCAGGTCGCCGAGCTTCGCGCACTGCTATTTATAGCTGAAGCGCGGACCGCTGCGACACCAGTAAACAGTGTTGTCCTCGAACCTGCCTGCTGCTATTGACATTGGGTACAATGCTAGTGTTGTCTGATGCTATGAAAACGATACATTAAAATTGCATCTGTGTTATGAAAACACTGCTCAGATTAAATTGCTTTATTTTTGGTAACTGAGAAAATGTGTGACGATCGCCAGGGTTTCACGAGTTTGGTGGGGAAAGTGAGTTGAGGCTGATCGAGTGTGTGTGTGTGTGCGTGTGTGTGTCAGTGTCACTGTGTGTGTATATTTTATCCTCATCAAGACAGATTATTGTTCCACCCCTTCCTTACTGAATTTCAATGGTTCTCACTTGGAAATCCTGCCATATTGTCAAACTTGATCTTCTGCTCGTTTGCCTCTTGCTGATGAACTTAATAAACGGTGACACACACACACACACACACACTCACGTACACACACACTCGAGCCAGCCTCACTCACCTCGCACTTCATTTGTCACCTCCTCCCACGCTGTCCGTCTTCTTTTGTTTGCTTGGGCTGTGTGTATGCTGCTTTTAATGTATCCGTATCTTGCTGACACCGCTTTTATGATAGCTATCCGATTCCCGCTCCGTGAAATCGGGGCTTTTCTTCGAGGTTTTGCTACCGATCGTGACTGACATTTTTGACGGGAAGTTTGAAGCGGTACGCTGAGGCTGGAGTGTGTGTGTGTGTGTGTGTGTGTGTGTGTGTGTGTGTGTGTGTGTGTGTGTGTGTGTGTGTGTGTGTGTGTGTGTCATTGTGTGTGTATATTTTCCTCATCAAGACAGATTATTGTTCCATCCCTTCCTTACTGAATTTCAATGGCTCTCACTTGGAAATCCTGCCATATTGTCAAACTTGATCTTCTGCTCGTTTGCCTCTTGCTGATGAACTTTATAAACGGTGACACACACACACACACACACACACACACACACACACACACACACACACACACACACACACACACACACACACACACACACACACACACACACACACACTCGAGCCAGCCTCACTCAGCTCGCACTTTATTTGTCACCGCCCTCCCACGCTGTCCGTCTTCTTTTGTTTGCTTGGGCTGTGTGTATGCTGCTGTTAATGTATCCGTATCTTGCTGACACCGCTTTTATGATAGCTACCGATTCTCGCTCCGTGAAATCGGGGCTTTTCTTCGAGGTTTTGCTACCGATCGTGGCCGTCATTTTTGACGGGAAGTTTAAAGCGGTACGCTATGCGCTTGCGCACTGGGCGGAATCCCCGGGAAATCCACATCATTCTAAAAATAATCCATGGACTAGGTCAATCAGTCCCAGCCTTTCAAGTCAACACCCAGTCTGGGTTCGTGAATCATAGACTCGTTGAGTCCAGGACTAGTCCATAGACTAGCTGTGGTCTGGGACTAGTCCTGGACTCACAAGTCCAAGACCAGTGCTCGCGAAAGTCCAAGTTCATGAATTACACCCCCGGCGACTGGCATAGCGTTGAGGTTTAATCTCAAAATTAGCGGAGCTGGCGTGAGCGTGGCTTACCTAGTCAGCCGCAGCGCCCTCGAGTGTGTGTGTGTGTGTGTGTGTGTGTGTGTGTGTGTGTGTGAGAGAGAGAGAGAGAGAGAGAGAGAGAGAGAGAGAGAGAGAGGTGGGCTAAAAAGTATTTACAAGAACTTTCCAACCCTTCAAACTTGTTTAGAATATACACCAGCTGTGTAATTCATGAACTTGGACTTTCGCGAGCACTGGTCTTGGACTTGTGAGTCCAGGACTAGTCCTAGACCACCGCGTAGCCTGGGACTAGTCCTGGACTCAGCGAGTCTATGATTCACGAACCCAGACTGGGTGTTGACTTGAAAGGCTGGGACTGATTGACCTAGTCCATGGATTATTTTTAGAATGATGTGGATTTCCCGGGGATTCCGCCCAGTCCGCAAGCGCATAGCGTACCGCTTTAAACTTCCCGTCAAAAATGACGGCCACGATCGGTAGCAAAACCTCGAAGAAAAGCCCCGATTTCACGGAGCGAGAATCGGTAGCTATCATAAAAGCGGTGTCAGCAAGATACGGATACATTAACAGCAGCATACACACAGCCCAAGCAAACAAAAGAAGACGGACAGCGTGGGAGGGCGGTGACAAATGAAGTGCGCATGGCAAGCTGAGGCTGGCTCGAGTGTGTGTGTGTGTGTGTGTGTGTGTGTGTGTGTGTGTGTGTGTGTGTGTGTGTGTGTGTGTGTGTGACCGTTTATTAAGTTCATCAGCAAGAGGCAAACGAGCAGAAGATCAAGTTTGACAATATGGCAGGATTTCCAAGTGAGAGCCATTGAAATTCAGTAAGGAAGGGATGGAACAATAATCTGTCTTGATGAGGATAAATATACACACACAATGACACACACACACACACACACACACACACACACACACACACACACACACACACACACACACACACACTCCAGCCTCAGCGTACCGCTTCAAACTTCCCGTCAAAAATGTCAGTCACGATCGGTAGCAAAACCTCGAAGAAAAGCCCCGATTTCACGGAGCGGGAATCGGATAGCTATCATAAAAGCGGTGTCAGCAAGATACGGATACATTAAAAGCAGCATACACACAGCCCAAGCAAACAAAAGAAGACGGACAGCGTGGGAGGAGGTGACAAATGAAGTGCGAGCTGAGTGAGGCTGGCTCGAGTGTGTGGTGTGTGTGTGTGTGTGTGTGTGTGTGTGTGTGTGTGTGTGTGTGTGTGTGTGTCACCGTTTATTAAGTTCATCAGCAAGAGGCAAACGAGCAGAAGATCAAGTTTTACAATATGGCAGGATTTCCAAGTGAGAACCATTGAAATTCAGTAAGGAAGGGGTGGAACAATAATCTGTCTTGATGAGGATAAATATACACACACAGTGACACTGACACACACACGCACACACACACACACTCGATCAGCCTCAACTCACTTTCCCCACCAAACTCGTGAAACCCTGGCGATCGTCACACATTTTCTCAGTTACCAAAAATAAAGCAATTTAATCTGAGCAGTGTTTTCATAACACAGATGCAATTTTAATGTATCGTTTTCATAGCATCAGACAACACTAGCATTGTACCCAATGTCAACAGCAGCAGGCAGGTTCGAGGACAACACTGTTTACTGGTGTCGCAGCGGTCCGCGCTTCAGCTATAAATAGCAGTGCGCGAAGCTCGGCGACCTGCATTTCCAACTGTAAAATGTAAGCGTTTTCACGACCTATTGATGCAATCAACATACAGCTTTCATAATTTAATGCTGTTCATGGCTTATACTTTCTTTGGATGGGTTTCCAGTGTCCCAAAATACAGCTTATTATTTGCGAACCGTGAACAGGTCGGCCATTTAATTTCGCGCTGGTCTTGGACTTTGGTGTGTAGTCTAACAAATCCTTGGACCACCGTAGTCCGCAGTTCAGTCTGCCGACTGAACAAAGTCCACGTTCATGAATTGTAGACTACGACAGTCCAAGTTCATGAATTGTAGACAACGACAGTGGTCCGAGACTAGTCTTAGACCACGCTGAAAGTCCAAGTTCATGAATTACACCCCAGCTCCTGCCAGCCCACCCCCCAGTACTCTCCCCTCTTGCATGAGTACACGAACAGCCCCTCAGTCTCTACTCGCTTGTTGAAACCATGTATTTGACAGGCAAAGATAGGCGAGCATGCTTTGGGGTTGGAAGATGTGCGAGGCGCAGTGCCGTGGTTTTACCTTTGGGACTGAGAAATCTGGGTTTATTTAAAATATCAGTTATGCCGCGTTGTGTTGTGACGTCTTTGGCGGAGATATACGCTCTCAGCGTGCAGTCTAGTTTGTGAGTAAAAGACTGTAATAAAATCCACTGATGTTTGGCACAGAGAGGGTACTTCGCGACGTTTCTATTTCTGTCAAATTCTTTTTTCATTCAATATTAATTTTTCCATCGTCGTTGAATGATGTTCAACTTTGGACACACGGCTAAATGTGAAATGTTCAATCCAGATTGAAGCTTGCCCTTTTCAAAATGCTTTGGTGATGACAACAAGGGCGAAATGTCAAGTGCGGAAAAGTCACCGGCTCGACTCGTCCTGGACGTGCAGTTTGATGTGGTTTTGCCTCCGATGTGGTTTTGCCTCCGATGCGGTTTTGCCTCCGAAAACAATTCATTCGCCGTCTAACCTCAACAGTGTGCGGACCACGTTGGAAGCAAATCCACAAATCGACCTCTCTGACCAAGAAAACAGTTACATCAGTCTTTGTTACTCACGAAGAGGAAGTGTTATAGATTTATTTTGTGAAGAGCGACATCAAAGGGGAAGAAATCTGGCCTGCGAGGCCAAGCTATCTCCCTGCCTCACGGCTCTGCTTGGAAGGCACCGAATCAAAATGGCGGAAACAATTTGTCCGTCTCATTTCCAAGATTCATGGATGAATGCCTAAACGAATGAGTGAAAATGTCAAGTACGGGAAGATGGAGAGGAGGTAAGTCTTAATACTTTTGGTATTTAAGATGAAAGAAACCTATTTGAAACAGGTCGATCGCAACGAGTAGATATCAGCAGCGTTAACAGCTACAAGGAAATACTTCTAACGAAGCAGCCGGACTTGAATAAAATGTTAAATTGCCAGAAAATGAGGAAATGGAAAAATGACTTGTTGCGAAGATGTTTCCTGCTTCGGGGGTGCGTGCAAATACGGCTAGACCCTTCCCGGCGGCCGGTGGCCAGGCCCGGCAGCTTCCGGGCAATGGAAATCTCCGCTGACATTCTTGGCTCTCTTACTGGTTTCCCCAGGCGTCACCGCCTTTTAATATTCTCACTTTAGTGTGGAAGGCCTGGATCCCTAAGCAGAACCAGAGGCTGTATTCGCCATAGAAACGCCGTCTCACCTCGAGTGATGTCAGCTTTGGACAAAGAAGTGATTTCCACAGAGGACGTCTTGGCGCGACATGCTTCGTGAGGTGTCACGGGTCAAAGAAGACAAGATGTCATAGAGATTTCTTTGGAGACTTTGATCTGCAGGGAAAATCGTCCACTTGTGCCCCCTGCGCGTGGGAAAGTGAACTTTTGTTATCAAGAGTGTGCGCAATTCAAAACCAAAGTAGTTGGCTGCCCAGGAAAATCTCGACATCACTCGCCCGTACTGCAGGAAAATTGAAATCTCTCAGAGGCAGTCGTTGACGAATCATAACCATGGAATTGTTTGAAAGTTTTCTTCAGCAGGTCCGATACTCTTGATTTATTTCGAGATTAGTAATCTATTTCGTGCTCCGATGTTTCAAGGCAATTCCGCTTGGAGTTTTGGCGTGAGACGAAGCTGAAAGACTGCTACAAAGGGTAAAACCATACAGATGACTTTACTTGTCCTGAAGTCATCGGAACACCGAGCATTGGTTTGTGGAATGCCTTCGTCACTTGATCGCACGAGGAAATATCGTGCCACTAAGAGTGCAAACATCGATCCAAAGGGAATTACAATTTTGCAAGCAGAACAGAACCGTGTCCATAAAAAATACTTATTTATGCAAAGTGTATGCTAAGTACTTTCTAAGCGAGGGCATGGGTACGACTAGGAATGATTGCAGAGAAAAGGACCCGCTAAGATGTGCCATGTCATCTTGATCTACTCAGAACAAGAAAAAGAACATATTACATTGTGTGTATGTTCATGTTGTTTGCTTTGAATGCGAGTGAGTGAGCGAGTGAGCGAGTGAGGGAATGTTGTGTGTGTGTGTGTGTGTGTGTGTGAGAGAGAGAGAGAGAGAGAGAGAGAGAGAGAGAGAGAGAGAAAGAGAGTAAAAGAGTAAGAGGGAGTGAGTAAGAGAGAGTAAAAGAGAGAGTAAGAGAGAGTGAGTAAGAAAGAGAGGGAGAGAGAAAGAGAGAGAGAGAGAGAGAGAGAGAGAGAGAGAGAGAGATGTGATGGTAGAAGTTATGTAAAAAGACACACTTTTGTATCTTGTCAACACCTTCCATTAGAAAAAAAGAGTATGGAGGCATGATAACACTGACGACACAAAGTATGGAGGCATGATAACACTGACGGCACAGAGTATGGAGGCATGGTAACACTGACGGCACAGAGTATGGAGGCATAATAACACTGACGGCACAGAGTATGGAGGTATAATAACACTGACGGCACAGAGTATAGAGGCATGATAACACTGACGACACAGAGTATGGAGGCATGGTAACACTGAGAGCACAGAGTATGGAGGCATGATAACACTGACGGCACAGAGTATGGAGGCATGATAACACTGACGGCACAGAGTATGGAGGCATGATAACACTGACGGCACAGAGTATGGAGGCATGATAACACTGACGGCACAGAGTATGGAGGTATGGTAACACTGACGGCACAGAGTAGGGAGGCATGATAACACTGACGGCACAGAGTATAGAGGCATGGTAACACTGACGGCGCAGAGTATGGAGGCATGATAACACTGACGGCACAGTGTATGGAGGCATAAATAATAACACTGACGGCACAGAGTATGGAGGCATAATAACACTGACGGCACATAGTATGGAGGCATGATAACACTGACGGCACAGAGTATGGAGGCATAATAACACTGACGGCACAGAGTATGGAGGCATGATAGCACTGACGGCACAGAGTATGGAGGCATAATAACACTGACGGCACAGAGTATGGAGGCATGATAGCACTGACGGCACTGAGTATGGAGGTATAATAACACTGACGGCACAGAGTATAAAGGCATGGTAACACTGACTGCACAGAGTATAAAGGCATGATAACACTGACTGCACAGAGTATGGAGGTATGGTAACACTGACGGCACAGAGTATGGAGGTATGGTAACACTGACGGCACAGAGTATAAAAGCATGATAACACTGACGGCACAGAGTATGGAGGCATGGTAACACTGACGGCACAGAGTATAGAGGCATGATAGCACTGACAGCACAGAATATGGAGGTATGGTAACACTGACGGCACAGAGAATGGAGGAATGGTAACACTGACGGCACAGAGTATAAAAGCATGATAGCACTGACGGCACAGAGTATAAAAGCATAATAACACTGACGGCACAGAGAATGGAGGCATGATAACACTGACGGCACTGAGTATAAAGGCATGATAACACTGACGGCACAGAGTATAGAGGCATGATAACACTGACGGCACAGAGTATAAAGGCATGATAACACTGACGGCACAGAGTATAAAGGCATGATAACACTGACGGCACAGAGTATAGAGGCATGATAACACTGACAGCACAGAGTATGGAGGCATGATAACACTGACGGCACAGAGTATGGAGGTATAATAACACTGACGGCACAGAGTATAAAGGCATGATAGCACTGACGGCACATGCACACTAAGCACAACGCAAGGACGACGCAGCCGTGCCAACCACTCGTCCCTTGATTCAGCAGGAAGATCTCCTTTCAAGAACTGGATATCTCCCCACTGCATAAATTGATGCTGCTGAGAGGACCCTTTAGAGCAGTATCAAGTTCTGTGCAGAAAGATCATCTGTCGGAACCGGGAATGGACGCCGAGGATCGATATTGCTTACGTCCCTGAGGAACGCGCTCACTTCCTGGTGGAAATCTAGTATCATCTCACGATCCCTGCCACTGTGTTTATTGATGGAAAATGTTGCAGCAACAATCCTTCAACAGAGAAATCCTCGCCTTTGCCAATGAATGTGGAGGAATACCTACGAGACACAAAGGGACTAAAGACACAATGAATGATGGCGCATGATATACACACCAATGTATGATGACGCATGATATACACACCAATGTATGAAGGCGCATGATATACACACCAATGAATGATGGCGCATGATATACACACCAATGTATGATGGCGCATGATATACACACCAATGAATGAATACCCATTCACTCCCACTTTAATAAATACTGCCTGACCAAGGTCGTCCGCAACGAGACAGGTAATAATCCCATCAGAACACATTTGATCCCGTAGTTTTCTGGAGACAGTTACATGTGTGCGGCCTTTCTCTGATTTCGCCCTCCCTCCTACCCAGTTTCTCTGGTTTCGCCCTCCTTCCTCCTCATTTTATCTGGCTTCTTCCTGTAGCCTACTACGAACACGCCGGACCCAGACGTCTACTCTACGTCGCGTCTGAACAGCAGCCCTTCAAGCGCTGCTTGCAATCATTCCGTACTGTGGACCATACTACGTTTGATGCAGATGTTTTGCGACTTTTTTGTGTCCAGGGTGTCCGATATTCGAAGCAACGTTGACATGTCTGCTGATGCAGGTGCGCCTGTTAATGATGACCCAGTATCCTTCAGGGGCACTCCCCTCTTTCAGTTCAGCCCGGTTGAGGCTAATGCCATCCGCAGTGGGAACCCTACCTCCTGTGACCTTGACCCTGTTCCCACACCCCTCTTAGTTGAGTGCATCGATGAGATCCTACCTGTCCTGACACAGATCATCAATGATTGCTTCCAGACTGGCACCTTCCCTAGTGTTTTCAAGCAGGCTATAGTTAAGCCACTCTTGAAGAAGCAGGACCTGGATTCAAACAAACTTAGTAATTACAGACCAGTCTCCAATCTTTCTTTTCTGTCAAACTTGTTAGAGAAGTTAGCTTTGCAGCAGCTGCTGGAGCACGTGTCCCAGTATGACCTTTTGGCCTGTTTTCAATCCGGGTACCGTGCTCATCATTTCACCGAAACAGCTCTGCTCCGTGTTCTAAACGATCTTCTTTTTGCTTCTAATGATTCCAAAGTTTCTCTTCTTTCTCTGTTGGACTTGAGTGCCGCGTTTGACACAATAGACCATGGAATTCTTCTCACCCGTCTTAGAAACATTTTTGGCATTGAGAACTTAGCACTCTCTTTCCTGCATTCATATCTCTCAGAACGTAGACAGACTGTTTCGATCTCGGGTTTTGCTTCTGATCCTACACCTCTCAAGTACGGAGTCCCTCAGGGCTCTGTTCTGGGTCCTCTGCTGTTTCTACTGCACACCCAACCACTCTCCAATGTAATTGATAGTCATTCAGTCTCTCACAGTGAATTTGCTGATGATACCCAGCTCTACAACTCCTCCCATCCCAGTCAAATCCACTCTCTTCTTTCTACCAGCAAACACTGTATCTCTGACGTGAAACGGTGGATGACCCTGAACAAGCTCCAACTCAATGACTCAAAAACTGAAGCACTCCTGGTGGGCGGCGGAGGCGAATCGGATCAGGCCCTCAAACTAACCATTGGTCACAGTGACATCGTCTTCTCTCAGTCTGTTAGAAATTTAGGCGTCATGCTTGACGATGACCTGTCAATGAGAGCTCATATCAACAACGTCTGTCAGTGAGCATATTATGAGTTAAGGAAAATTAGTACCATTCGTCATTATCTTTCTCAGCAGGCCACCAAAACGCTCATCACATCACTTGTTCTGTCTCGTCTCGACTATGGAAACTCTCTTCTCGCTGGCATCCCTGACACTCTGCTTAACAAACTCCAGAAAGTTCAGAATTGCGCTGCTAGGCTAGTTTTTCGATGTCCCAAGCGTACCCATGTCTCTCCACTCCTACATACACTTCACTGGCTCCCCACCTCTCAGAGGATAGATTATAAACTTGCTACTTTGTGCTTCAAGGCCATCAACAACATCGCACCACACGCTCTTACAGAAATTCTTACAGTCTACACGCCCTCCAGATCTCTACGCTCAGCTGCTGACTCTAGAATACTTAAGGTCCCCCGCCGTAACAAGAAAACTCAAGGACAGCGTGCCTTCTCCTATATTGGACCTGTAACCTGGAATAGTCTCCCTCTCTCAGTCCGTCATTCTGACACTCTGCTCCAGTTCAAAAGTGCTCTAAAGACCCACCTCTTCCGATCCGCCTTTCCCGCTGAGCTGCTTCGCCTTACTTGACCTTGCCTGCAAGTGCTGTGTATATTGTATAGTTTGTTCTATTGGACTTTAGTTTGTTTTTTTATGTGTGTAGTGTGTGAGTTTTTGTGGGAATGTGGTGTTGAGCGGTTGTATGAGTGTTGATTCTTTGGATTGTAAACGCCATGAGCTTGCCTGTCAAGGGAAGGTATGTGCGTAAATAAACTACATTATTATTATTATTATTATTATTATTATTATTATTATTATTATTATTATTATTATTATTATTATTATTATTATTATTATTATTATTATTATTATTATTATTATTATAATGCAAGATCTCTTTCAGAGTGTGAAATAAATGGACGGTGAATGGAGTTCTGCGGCCTGTCTGCCTTTGTAGGTTATGTAAGGTCATTGATCATGAAAACATTGAAACTGTTCAGAGCAAAAGCAGGTCAAATTGATATTTCCTTTGTTATTCACCTTCAATAAAAAGCGTAAGGAGAGGTGACAGTTAAATTTTTATCCTAAACCCACGAGGGGAAATCTGTATCAGAATTCAGCCAGATGGGATTGGTGGTTGCTGTAGCGAATAGATGATCCATCGAAAATAAATCTGATAAGCAGTTCATCTATGGTTCAATCTTGGAAGTAATACTGTGGATAGTTTTACACACACACACACACACACACACACACACACACACACACACACACACACACACACACACACACACACACATAAATGCACATACAATTAACGACTATGCATTAGTAGAATTTCAGGTTTCCAGCGTTTGGGAACATTGGAGAATAGACGCTTGATTCAAAGCAGAGCAAAGGGATCCACAAACCCAATGAACTGAAAACCTCAAGTGGTCATGCCTCACGAGTTTTTCAACCTTACAGCCTCAAATTGTGTTCTCCTTTTGATGATGTTTAATTGGAAGCTCATTATTTGGGTTGCGTATGATGGAATAACTTTTGGAAGAAGAATATGAAAAAAGGCGTTGCCACTTGTTGTCATGACAGTATGTATCGACCAAACATCGGGCAAACAATTTTCAAGAACAGAAGTGCAGGTTGAGGAAGATGTTTCCATCATAAACAAGAACGTTTCGTTTCATGCCAGATGAAGTATCATCAAATCATGTAATCAAAACACTTGTAGATTCTCATCAGTTACTGCAGCTATCTTTAAAGGCATGTGCATAGAGAAGCTTCATTACAACCAGTATGTATTCCGTCGAGCTTACCTGTTTGAACTGTGTCGCGGTTGGGGTAGGTGGAAAGTGTGTCCATCCCCAACCGGACAGTTTTAAAAAAATAAATCAGGGAAAATACCCTCCTCAGTCACTAATCACATTTAAAGACAATGACGTCACAAACCAAATCCGACGTAAAACAAAATCGACTTAATTACTCAAACATCTTTGACAAACAAATCTCACTAACTGAACACACAAACGAAAAGGACAGAAGAAAAGAAAACAGTTACAAATGAAAAAACCTTTAAAACTTGCCCAGCGGGCTCAATCATAGTACTCAGTACACTTCTCTCCATCAATTCATCTCCACCCCCCGCAACTGAAAACAACACTCTGGACTGCATGGATGGAGCCACATGGCCCATCAGCCCCCTTAGGCCATGCAAGGTTATCGGGCACGAAAATCACTAGAACAGTCCAGAGCAAACGCTAACCAAGCCACGGTGTTCCCAGGTACTCTCCTCTCAAGAAACGTGCAGAGAGACGCAGTGGGTCAATTCCCACACCGAACCCACAATGGAAACATTACTGATAAGAAATCTTAATTTTATGAAAAAAATGCCCACACCGGGCTTACATATAAAAAGCTCTTCGTTTATCATCCTTTTTCTCTTCTTCCATTCTCCTCTCGGGGAAATAAAAACTGGTCTTTAATTTCCTGCGCCAGAACCCGCAGATATCGTGCAACAGGGGACACGCAGCTTGAAGGTAGAAACGCACGTGCAAAACGTTCTGGAATATGCCTAAACAGCAAGTGCTGACCTTGCAAAACACTTAAAGGTGTAATGTGGCGAGGTGGACTTAAAGTATCACCACATGCCACAACATTTCTCTTTATAAATTCCTAAAAAAATAAAACAAAACCGAGCCGTGACAAACTGGGCGTGACAGAGCGGAACGCGAAAAATTATGAAATCTAGTTTTGAGATTAAGATGTTTTTCGTCAAATAAATGAATCGGTAAAACAGCTGTCCTTTCGTTTCCTTTCATACAAGGTTGAGTAGCAAGAACTTTTGCAGAATGGATATGTAGATATTAAACTATATTTATAAATGAAAAAATTCTCCCGTAATCGCACCTATTTTGTTTCTCAGTCAGCACAGGCACAACTGACACGGATTATCTATCCCATTTATACCATTTCAGAGCAAGCACGGAAGTTTCAGTGGCATGTTATGGGTCACGAACGTCAAAATGTCAGATTGTATTGGACCCACCTCTTCTAACAGTTCAGCGGTTGTTTTGACGAGGACTCGCTTAACCCCATTCAGTTTCACATTCACCCTGTCCAACCCTCAAATCCATGGCACATGCCTAGGATGGGCGCCTACGGTAGGGGGCTTCCCATGAACAGCAGCTTCATTAGAGAACCGAGATGGAGATCCAGGATCAATTCAGCTGCAAGCAATTGTCGGCAGACGCATCCTAACCACTGGGCACAAGTTGGATTTCTACCTAAACCAATGCAATCAACCCAGAACAGCCAGCCAGGCAGTAATCAAGACGCCGTCGAAATTCGAAAGGGCGATCGCTTGGAGGAGCGGCGCCTCAAGCTTTTCCTTGGGGTGGCTCAGATTGACGACCCCAGTTTGTTTCTGGGAAACGCACCATCACTACTGAGTATCTTGTGCCCGCGCAGAGGTTTTGCAGTACACGAGTCGGGAGCCTCGTTTTGACCTGGGATTTGCAAGCAGCACGAGCAGCGCTATGAAAAATTCAGGCCTCGATCTCAAGAACCAGTTGTCCCAACAGGCAAATGCACTTCCTGACATATCACTGACAATGAAAATCGAAAAGATCTCATGTGTGCATCTTATCGCATCTGTTCTAAAATATGAATAACTTCACTGCTTTAGGCGTTCAAAAAGTTCAGAAAAATGTGTGCTCTCATACGGATAATCCCCACGTAAGAGGTTTATAAAGCAGTTACATCAAAGAAGTTTAATGACCTCAATCCATTCGGCAGCAGTAATTTGTTTGAACCTCCACCCACACCTTGAAATCAGCGACAATTGAGCACCAGAGTAAGTAGGGTCCAGAAAGAGTGTCATAGGGGGGTATGAGCGTATAGGCCTACTATTCGTTTATTGCTTTTCTAGACTGTAGCACGAACCTCTCATTAAAGCAGAGCATGCAATCACGATATCATATTTTAGAATACCAAGCAGTCTATTGCAACTTCCGGATTTGTTCTTGAACCGCCTCTATCTACTTGTCAATGCAATAAAGTTATCGAACGTTTCGCTGTGCTTTACGGAAGGTACAAAGATATAGCCTGGAGTCTGTTATTATTCAGTCTCAACATATCCCTCACCAAATATAAAATACCTGCAATTAGAATGTCTGCCACAGCGTTGCAGTGATGATATCAGATTTTGGAATACTACGAAGTCTTGTGCAACCTGAGGAATCGTTTTTGAATCCGCCTCTATTTATATGTCAATGCAATGAAATTATCGAACATTTTGTTTTGCTTTGGGGAAGGTACAGAGAGATAGCCTGAAGTCTCTTATTATCCAGTGTCAGCATGTCCGTCCCCGAATCTAAAATACCTGCAATTAGAATGTCTACGGCAGCGATACAATCATGATGACGACCACGAAACGTCGTATGCGAGATCACAAATGCTTATTCGCGTGGGATCCTGGATAATGAAACAATCATGTCCGCCTCAATGGCTGTGCAGCAGAATCGCTTCTCATAGGACAGCAGCTACCACAGGGCAGTCAGATCGTTGCAAATCTGAAAAAGAATTCATTGGCAGTTGATTCGGAACGATAACGATGCTGTTTAGTCAACGACCGGAAGGTCGTTTATTTAGCTTCGCAGTGCGATGTCGTCTACCGTGAAGTATAAGCCAGTCGCATATCCATATCCACTTGTCGATTACGATCGTGCCACCGAGACAGGACGCCAATACAATGGTCGAAGACTGGTTTCCTGTCAAAGCAACTAATAGTTTTGTTTGCTGCAGAGGTCGTTTTGGGCAAAATGTTCTTCTGGGCAGTTTGTCCGATTCGTACCAGCCCGGATTAACGTAACAATCTGCTTAACGAAACAAAAAGACTTTTCAGGAATACTTTGTATAAGTTCTGACCCCATTACGTTAAACAAGCCATGTCACCGGTCTTTGATTTATGAACAATGGCAGATAAGTAAATCTTCATACGACAGTCACGTTTCATATAACATCCGATGAACAAAAAGCTTGACAATTTTGCGCTCTTCTGATTGTGAAGTGAACGTATTTAATCATCCACTCTAAATAAGCTTTTTTTAAAGGGAAGCACTCAAAACGTGTAGCCTACAAATTCAAGACCCCAAAATAATCATAGGCGTTGGTTGGGATATAATAGAAAGGTGAGTTACAGAAAGGTTCTATGACAAAGAAATGTTCAAATGACGCCTGAAAACACAAGTTTGACAAATTTATTTTAATTCACACGCAGCACTGAACCAGAGAGGGCTTTTTCTTTCTCTTCATTAGAAAACTTTTGCTTTTGATGCAAATGAAAACAAAATTTAGGCATAGCGAGTCTCACAATTTATTTTTCGTCAGAATAAGACTGCAAATGGCACATGTCGGTGTTGGGTGTAGTAGTACATCGTCTTCCTATCGATTGTTCGAGAAGAGTAGGCCGTCGTGAGCCAGTCACTAACGCCGGTTCTTAACTGGTGTTTGCCTAGTCTTGGCAAATACTGGCCAAGTATTCGGTCAAAATTTGTTGGGTCTTGGGATATATTCGCTGAATATTTGATCAAGTGTTCCGGTTCTTAATTGGTTTTCTCTAAGACTTGGCAAATATTTTCCAAGACTTGGGATCATGGCTCGACAGGTAATGCCAACAGCTAATGACGCGATATGTTCCTGAGATCCCCTCAGAGCAAAATGGCGGAAAAATATGTCGCTTCCTTTACATTTACAGCCATTGCACACTTACGGTATGGACATGGTGCCGATCGATGCCATTATTTTCAAATGTCCTTTATTTGCGAGATTTTGGCTCGGTTTCGCCAAGCTATTAAAAAGCTAAAGATTTGCCAGGACTTGCGCAATAGTTGCCGAATATTTGCCAAGAAGACATTTCATCTACTAGAGCAATAAGAAAGCAATTACAATAATTCAGCTTTAACTTGGTTGTTGTGTGTGGCGGTGAGTTTGTACTTTCGAGAGCGGCTGCGTGTGCGCGCACGTGCGTACCTCGGCACAGGTGGATGCAAGCATGCATGCCTGCATGTAACGGAGCAATTGAGCATATCACGTGGCGGTGCAAATAGTAAAGACCTTAGTTTAATGCGTGCATGCGTGTGTATCATAGCGCGCGCGCGCGTGTGTGTATGAGTGTGTTTATGTGTGTGAGTGTGTGTTTGTGTGTGTGTGTGTGTGTGTGTGTGTTTGTGAGAGAGAGAGAGAGAGAGAGAGAGAGAGAGAGAGAGAGAGAGAGAGAGAGAGAGAGAGAGAGAGAGAGAGAGAGTATGTTTGCGTGTGAGAGCAAGTGAGTGCGAATGTGTCATGTGTATCTTGTAAGTTTGCACGTGTAATGCCACCAAGCGTGTGTCAATGCCAGTACGGTCGTAAGATAGACGTTGGTATATGTGTGTGCACGTACATGTTCTATGCCTGTAGCTGAGTCCGTCAGTGTGCAAGCATACATGCCTTTTTGCTGTGACTTGAGTTAGCTACTGTTTGATTAAAAGTACACGCGCGAGCGTGTGCATTTGTGTGTGTGTGTGTGTGTGTTCATTTGTGTGTGTGTGTGCATTTGTATGTGTGTGTGTGCGTGTGTGCGTGCGTTTGTCTGTGTGTGTGTGTGTGTGCGTTTGTGTGTGTGTGTGTGTGTATTGGTGTGTGTGTGTACATGTATGCATGTGTGTGTCCGTGTGTGCGCGTGCGTGCGTATGTGCACGCGGGCTCACAAACGTAAATGCGTATGGAGAGAGAGAGAAAGAGAGAGCGAGAGCGAGAGCGAGCGAGCGAGAGAGAGAGAGAGAGAGAGAGAGAGAGAGAGAGAGAGAGAGAGAGAGAGAGAGAGAGAGAGAGAGAGAGAGAACTACCCAAGTGCACTATGTTAATTCAATACGCGTTGTTGTGAATGGCCGGAGATGGGTTAATATAAATATAGCAGCAGGCACGTGAGACCCTCTGACAGATTTTGTTATTCAGCACACTTCGATTGTGCACGTCTGCCAGGTACGGCGTCGGGACACTCCCCTCGATCTGCGTTTGTTGACAAATCGTTATCGGGTCTGCGTACAAATCATAAAAGTAAAACTTATCCATAATCAATATTCTCGATGACTTAAGTTATAGTCAAACTGTCTTGATGGTTCTATGCAATTTTTAAAAATCGTCATTGACCGATCTTTATTCCTGAAAATGTCCGGACACACACTCTTCTACTATACGCGCATTCCAGTTTTTATCCTTCAAAGATGGCGGCTATTGTGATTTTTCGCTTGGCCCGTCCGGAAGTGTCGAAAACGCGTCTCTGGCCATAACAATTTCTGCTTTCTAATCGCGACGCTCAAAATATTGTCGATCCTTTCCACATACGTCAGCAGCGTGAAACAGGTCGTTCACGAAGCGATTATACCCTGGCGTTCTCGCAAGCGTCATTGTGACAGCCAATCACTGCTGGCAATAGTGGAGCAAGAGCGTCAGTGGCGCTCTGCCATTGGGAGATATTTTTGTCAGTCCGTGTGTGGCGTATGGAATTGCCTCGTGTACGACGGGCTTAAATTCTCGTTCCAGGCTGAAGTACATTTCTGGGATTTTGCAGCAAAGTCTTCTGAAATTGCAGTTTAACATACAGAGCCGAAACCCTGCGTTGGACAAACAGGAAAAATGTAAGACTACATGTGGGGACTGAACCCGCGACCTTCGGTTAGCGCCCGAAATGGTTCAGGCAGATTAGGGACAGTGGTGTACCTACCCTGCCACAATTTTCTACAAGACCTCCGAAATGGTCCTAAGAAATTTCTTGTACTTGTATTTCGTCAGGACCATCCGAGTTTCTGACATACATACATGTCCCTAGGAGGAGGAGATAAATGGGGGCATTCTATGCTGATGATGTTGCAGATCTGTGAACTTCACATGCATAATGCATGATCGCTGGCGCTGTTCTAATTGGTCGTAGTACCTGATTTGAACGAAGCCTAAGGGGACTCACGTGATCTTAAGCATGGGGACTGTTGCATATGTATGCTCTACATGAGTCACTGTCCGCATCACGGAGTTACATGATATGCCGTGTGGTATCACGTAACTACAGGGCCGGAACTTGGTCAAATTGCTTCCTTCGAAGCACATTTCTATTTGAATAATGTAGCATTTTTTAATACTTTCGACGTATTCTACATATAGCTTTGAGAAATCAGTACTATCATTTGATTACGATTTCATAGTAAGTGTCAGTAATCTAATGGCGGGAAAGGTTCGCTTACTCGTCACTACAGAGAGGATCAAACCTCCAGGCACGAAAGAGCTCTCTGACCAGCCAACCAGTACGCAGCATCGGCCACAACGGCGAAGCGTACATCGGTCTTCGGAGTACACGATCACCGACGTCTACTTCGAACTTCGGACACTTACCGTAAGTCCCCAAAATACCTTCGGCAAGTCGAAACTTCAGCGAAGTCTGTGTAAGCATCGCCCAGTTAGAACACGGCTTGACACGCCATATCCACTTCCTGACCACTCCATTTCCAGGGCATCCACAAGCATCGCCCAGTTAGAACACTGCTTGACACGCCATATCCACTTCCTGACCACTCCATTTCCAGGGCATCCACAAGCATCGCCCAGTTAGAACACTGCTTGACACGCCATATCCACTTCCTGACCACTCCATTTCCAGGGCATCCACAAGCATCGCCCAGTTAGAACACTGCTTGACACGCCATATCCACTTCCTGACCACTCCATTTCCAGGGCATTCACTCTGGGTAAAGACATCTCTAACAGGGTGAGACATGTTGATCGTACTGATCGCCTGGCACGGAATGCATTTCATGTGAGGACGTGCTATCCCCACGTACATGCCTACCATTACGCCTCCCGTCGCATTGAACATGAGCACTGTAACGTAAACTAAACACCATGGATTTCTGGGAAGATCCCACAGACATCACAACTTTCATTCTTGTTGGCACGTAAAGACGTTTAACCAACAGGTGCATCAATCGATGTTCACCTACGCATTCATGCACAATCATGCACACATTCATACCAGACAAAGTGACAAGACAGGGTCGCAGCAATTTTCCTCGATCAACATAACTTTTCTCCCATCTCTCCCGCCCCAGGGTGATGAGCACTGTAGTTGAGAACTCCTGTCTCTCCGCGGGAAGGAGGGAAGGAATAAGGTAAGCTGGACAAATGAGGCCTGTCAACACAACGAAGCTGGACGCTGTTAAGGAAGGCGGGAGGGAAGCAGTTTGAAATTTCCTCTTTTCCCACTTCTGTTTGAAGCACTTCTCTTTCCCTGCTGTGAGTGACTTGAGATGCTCTAGCATTGCATCGGCCAAATTGATGCATAGAAGACAATGACAGAAAAAAAGCCAGGGACAGAGAGGACAGATAGAAAAATAGGCAGGCAGACAGACTGACAGTGACAGACAGACAGGCAGACGGACAGAGTGACAGGCAGACAAACAGACGGACAGAGTGACAGACAGACAGACAAACAGGCGGACAGAGTGACAGACAGACAGGCAGACAAACAGACTGAAAGAGTGACAGACAGGCAGACAAACAGACGGACGGACGGACGAACAGACGGACAGAGGGATGGACGGGTGGACGGACGGTCGGTCGGTCGGACGGACGGATGGACGATAGATAGGCGGATATGCACATTGACAGACGAGACAAAACGAGACGAGAGGAGCCGAGATAACAAAGAGAGATATGAGACAAGAACTACGAGGATGTGTCGTCCAGGAAAGGGTGGGTAATCAGCTTACTGGCTGGGCAGGCAAAATAAGGACTGAAGGGCAGCTTCTATGTTTTGTCTGGTATGACACATGCATTAACACGCAGATTGAATTAAGAACGTGTTTATCTATACGTTTGAATATTCATCAATACATTTTGTACAAGAACAAAATGTATCTCGTGTATACACATTTGCTTAATACTGCTTTTTCATACACCCGTGCCTGTTAAGTGTTGTTAGATTCCAGAGCTTGCTATCTGGAAAAGGGGTCATAGTCTGGTTGTGCAGGCTGGTGCCTTGTCACCACGTGGTGAGGCAACGACCTGGCACGTCAGGATTCTTGCAAAGATATCAGTCCCAAGGTGCGTAAATAACAACTCCCACATGCATGTCTCAACATTTCCGTGCCACAGACACACAGTCATTCTGCATTTATGTATTCGCGTCTTCTGCCGCGCTTGCTCCTGTATCAGACGGTTTTAGCTTTTTCTCAACACGGCCCCGCAAAAACAACGTGCTTTTACCCTCCGGAGACGTTTTCCCTTTCCTTTTTACTCTCCCAAGCACCTGCTTCTTAAGACGTTTTGTCCCTCAGAATAGAAAGAAATGGCTGTACCCGTATCTCAGTTGCTGAATATGACGTTTTCAACAGCACTGAAAGTAATTCCACACGCAAAAAGCAAACGTCTAACGAGCCGAGCAGCTGTACATGACCACCCATGGAAAAACCCTGATATATTGACTTTTTGCTCAAATGGACATTTCATTTATCCATTTATGTATGAGCGCACCCAAAGCTAATTAGATTAAATAAACTCTTCAAATTTCTGGTGAAGGTTAAAAAAAGCAACTAAAACATGATATATTTCACATCGAGATATGCGAACATGAAAATTTTAAGTTTGTAAAATGTATTTGTGTACAAATGATTAGGAAGACACTCAAGGCGTCGTAATGTTAAAAAAACCTGATATGTTTTGTAGATATTAAGAATGGGCATGCACTCGAGTGATCATCGACTCCAAGAACGATAATGAATGTAACATTTGGTCATGGTTTAGTGTACATTTGGATAAAGACGTGTTTTCTTGTTATAGACCTGACATACGGCAACTTCTCAAAATGGATTAAAGATCCCCAACGGTTTTGCGCTGGTTAGACAGAACTTTGTTCCTCTGACGTCCCAGAGTTTTTTGTACGCAGTTATTCACGCGTAACCCGAGCTCTTCTGTTGCCCCTTCGATGCCATGTTGCATTTGGGTATCTTGAAAATATGTTTATCCAGATTGGATTTTGTGAGAGAGCTGCGTCTGGTGTTGCTTATGTGATGTAATGAGAGAAATTGACACTGTGCAGTGTTAGTCCTGACCATCTTGATGCCCCTCGCTCATGCAGGAATCCTTTCAGCTGGGTTTTAGTGGCCTACTCCAGAACCTCAGCCACGGGTAGCCGCAGGCAGCCTGACTGTCTGGAGGCAGAGCAGCACTGCTTTAGATCGTTGAAACTCAATTTGTGCTGAGGATTTACAGGAATTCAGATCCAATTGCTCACAACCGCTCGTCTGTGATCCAGGAAGTCTCGGAGCTAAGCCCTCGCCCACAAAGAAACGAGAGGATTTCGACGTTGCCGAGGCGGTTACACGACCGAGTAGTTCAGGAAAGGTGCTTCATTTTTTGGATTCATGCAGATTTAATGAGTTTTTGGAGACAGATACTGCGGGGTGATGCTTTTGTCATTGGAATATATTGCAATGTAGTTCATACGACAAGACACGAAGGCGTGAGACATTGAGGAGCAGAATGAAATATTGTTCACTCAATTCCACAGGCAAGGAAGAGACATTGGAAACTGGATTGATATACGGTTCATGAGAGTTAACGGGAGCTCGTCGGAGAGGGAATTGTATGCGTTCATCATCATTCCATATGCAGGGGCGAGGCAACGGAGAGCGAGTTGGACTGATCGGTTCATTGGACTGAACACAAACGGGCGGCGCTTAGTGGGCGCTGCATAGCACTATGATACTGTTGGTTGGGATCAACATGAATGGGCAGGGCTTACTGATAGAGCTGTCTGTAGCCTTCTTTCACAAGAGTCTGCCTATAGAGACGTGGCCTGACAGAAAGAGCACTATTCATGCAAATACGAAAGTCTTGCGTCAGTCCATGGACGGAATTACCAGCTACACATCGACCGTCACTTTCCAGCCCAGACAACTGACTATTCCAACACGAACGTTCCATCATTAGAGACGATAACTACATTTCCGTTGTCATGTTTTCTCCATCACCGAGGGCGCGGGTCCTGAGAGTCAGGGATGAACTCAATCCCCGAGGACATTTCTGGCATCAAACGATCGGTCGAGGTGATGAATCGCTTGTGTTTTGCTGGTCTGCTATGCGGTCAAACCGGAGGTTACTGGAACGTTCCACCATGCAAGGTGTCCATTCGTCAAGGAGTAAACTGTCTGGAAAGTGCTCGTCTGACGACAGCGGTGACGTCATTGGGCTTCCAGCGCCTGAGACGATGTTCTTATTCACGACCAATTCATCGACCAATGATTATTCATGCGTTTGGAATAACCCTCATGGCGGCTTGAGTTTCTCGCCTCAACGCTGACGTCTCCTTGCGTGCTGATGCTCCTGGCAGTGAAACCCTCCTCTGCAGCTCATTGTCTCCTTTTCCCTCCCAAAAGAAAACCATTCTGCTGACTTGCTTTTCCACAAAACGGGGGTCTTGGAAATGTGTGTGCCTGCTCAGCGATTGGCTTGTTTATCAACCGGAAGCCGGAAAAGAATCTGCAGAGAAACACCTGCAAGCTTGGACATTAACTATTGATGTAATTTTGCTGGAGGCGGAAGCAATCATTGCAAATAAATGAAGAAGACAAATGAATATTTCGACAGTTTTCCTGTAGGCCAGTGGAATACAGCAACGCTTCGGCAAATGCCATTGACTACACTCTACATCCATTAAAGTGTATTTTAAACCATGTATTCTTTACATGGCATTCTGCTATTACAAACCTCGACAGCCATTAAACTCAATGTGCGTGAATGTTTGTGTTTGTGTTTGTTTGTTTTTATGCATGCATTCCTATACCGCTTAAGCTGGTGGATTCAAACTGGACACACACAATCTAGGTGACAAAAGGAAAGTTACAGGCCATTTGCTTTTGTGGTAGGGACATCAGATGCCGTGTGTGTGTGTGTGTGTGTGTGTGTGTGTGTGTGTGTGTGTGTGTGTGTGTGTGTGTGTGTTTTGGGGTGGGGTGGGTGGGGGCAGTTTTCTCAGATACTGGCAGCTTTAGGCCGCTAGGCCATACTTGAGAGGAGTTTGGCCCCAGAAGTGGTCATGTGTGGTAGAGATCAGGGTGCTGAGGGAAAAAGAGAGACGAGCTCTCAATAAAGATAGCCCCTGTCCATCTGTGCACTTAAAGCACGTTCCCACTAACAAGGCTTTGGTCTGGGAGGAGGAAAGGGGGGGGGGGGGGGGGGGAGGAGGAAAGTGGGGGGGGGGAGGAGGAAAGGGGGGGGGGGAGGAGGAAAGTGGGGGGGGGAGGAGGAAAGGGGGGGGGAGGAGGAAAGTGGGGGGGGAGGAGGAAAGTGGGGGGGGAGGAGGAAAGGGGGGGGGGAGGAGGAAAGTGGGGGGAGAGGAAGAGGAGGAGAACATTTTCAGCAAAGAGGAAAGGAAGGAGGAGGCAAGCAGGGTAGCAGGCAAAGCCCGCCATTGTCTGCTTCCATACCTCTCTCTACATATACCTCTCTTTTTTGTCTTTTCCCCCCGTCTTCCGCCATACTCCTGTGTGGCGGGTGTAGCGGGCGAAGCCCACTAGTAAATGATGAAAACCGCTGGCGCTGAACCTCCAGGTTTTGTCATAAAAAACAATATCAAAAACGACTAAAAAGATCGGGTTCGAACCCGCAACCTCTCGAGAAAAGAGGGGGGAAAAAAGTAAGGTTCGAACCCGCAGTCTCTCACTTGTACAACAACGGGTGGGATGGCTCTCTCTCTCTCTCTCTCTCTCTCTCTCTCTCTCTCTCTCTCTCTCTCTCTCTCTCTCTCTCTCTCTCTCTCTCTCTCTCTCATACCATACACATAAAAAGAAGCTTTTGTGCGGATTCGAACCCGTACACGCATCCCCTACAACCAAGCATGTCCCAGCGACAAAACAATATTTGACGCGCTACCGAGTGAGCTAATCCATAAAGCTGTGAGGACCTCCAGTAAACCTGGAGGGATAAAA
This sequence comes from Theodoxus fluviatilis, assembly GCA_034096865.1. Classification (NCBI taxonomy): domain Eukaryota; kingdom Metazoa; phylum Mollusca; class Gastropoda; order Cycloneritida; family Neritidae; genus Theodoxus; species Theodoxus fluviatilis. Next base: position 12,229 of record JAWQFJ010034934.1, on the reverse strand, counting down.
CATTCTTCTTTCTCCTTCACCAATGTCCAATCTCCTCGAAATTACGTCACGTTATTCGACGTCAAACGATCAAGTCACACATGCCAAAACGTCCTTTGAGTCAGGACAGAGTTCCGTCCCTTGCCTTCTTTGCAACACCAAAACGTACAAAAAGTCATTTTGTTTACAAACCTCAATTCTGAAAATTTGATACATTCATTCGGACCTAACTTCCAGTAAGTGTGCAAAATGTCAAGGAAATCCATCCAGTAGTTTTTGAGATATCAGCTATTAAGTCGGGACTGACAGACAGGCAGGCAGGCAGACAGGCAGGCAGGCAGGCAGGCAGACAGGCAGGCAGACAGACAGGCCGACGGGCCGACAGGCAGACAGGCAGACAGGCAGACAGGCAGACAGGCAGACAGACAGACAGACAGACAGACAGACAGACAGACAGACAGACAGACAGACAGACAGACAGACAGGCAGACAGACAGACAGACAGACAGAGAGAGAGCTGTGAGAACCTCCAGTAAACCTGAAGGGATAAACTCGTCACTGACTGAAAGAAACCATGATGAGTGACGTCATGCAGTCACCTTCAATATGGAACTGACGCAGCTATTAGCAAGTTTCATTTCCACACCGAAACGCATTAAGACATGACTAGAGCGCGCGTCCTCTGGGAGCAGATTGCAGGCGAGGGAACAACGATGTCATCAGTTCAAAAGATCACTCCTCTCGTCACCACTTGGAGGCAAACTGATCCCTCACGACCACTTAAACGGCTGACATAGAATTCCCAAGCATGCAAGGAAAATCTCCCAGTCCTCTGTAAAGGAATCCACCAAAACAAGGAACCCGAGTTCTGAAAGTCAATTCTGTGAAATTGATATGTAACGATGTTTGGGCATCTTACAAGCCCTGCAGTGTTTTTGTCATTGGACCTTCTATATTAGTTTAGCGGTTGATTCTAAATAATCTATATATATAAAACCCAAACGGTTTCTCTCTATCCAGATCCCTGTCTGTCTGTCCATCCGCTCTATGTGTTTGGCCGCCCGTGCACGGATCTCTGCAAAATTTGGCATGTCGCTCCCCCGTGGCTGGATGGGGGTAGTCGTCGCATTTTGGAAGGCGTACCTCCTAATGTTCCGGAGATATTCCCTCTGGAATTTTTAGTCATGGGACTGTTGACGGCAAAGGGCGGCAACTCGGCTCCAATGTGTGCTTTTGAGAGGGTGAAGGGATGCAACTCAGCTCCAACTTGTGCTCCGTGCTGCACGAGGTTTTACGGGTCCGAGCTCGCTCATCTTATCACGCGTTGATGTTTGGTGAATGTGAGGGAAAAGGTGGAGATGGGAAAAGGTGGAGATGGGAAAAGGTTGAGACGGGAAAAGATGGAGATGCGAAAAGGTGGAGACGGGAAAAGGTTGAGACGGGAAAAGGTGGACATGGGAAAAGGTGGAGACGGGAAAAGGTGGACATGGGAAAAGGTGGAGATGGGAAAAGGTGGACGTGGGAAAAGGTGGAGACGGGAAAAGGTGGAGAGGGGAGAAGGTGGAGACAGAAAAAGGTTGAGACGGGAAAAGGTGGACATGGGAAAAGGTGGAGACGGGAAAAGGTGGACATGGGAAAAGGTGGACGTGGGAAAAGGTGGAGACGGGAAAAGGTGGAGAGGGGAGAAGGTGGAGACAGAAAAAGGTGGAGACGGGTAAACCATGTAGTTTATCATGTACTTGCGAGGGATATCACCATTGCTCGAATATTTTTCTTCGTGGCTGTAAATATGGCGCACGATGTATGGTGGACTCAGCTAAATGTGAATTGTACTTGTAAGGGTCTACCTTACCCGCTGATCATTCACAAACAAGCGTACTAACTTAGCATGTGTGTGTGTGTGTGTGTGTGTGTTTGTGTGTGTGTGTATTTATGTGGTTGTGTGTGTGTGCGTGCGCGCGTGCGTGCGTGCGTGCGTGTGCGTGCGTGTGTGTGTGTCTGTGAGTGTGTTTGTGTGTGTATTTATGTGTTGGTGTGTGTGTGTATGTTTGTGTGTGTGTGCGCGTGCGTGCGTACGTGTGTGTGTGTATGTGTATGTATGTATGTGCGTGTGTGTGTATGTGCGTACATGTGTTTTCCCCTCAGTTACAGCTTCACACACACAAGGAAGTCAAGGCAAAGCAGCACATAGCCTTGAAAACAACTAGATAACATGCAACAACAGTATTGCTTGCAACAGTAACAAACAGA
>JAWQFJ010034934.1:0-2500 GCA_034096865.1 Theodoxus fluviatilis | reverse complement strand
GGAGCGGGGTTCTGCACAGAGAAATCAGGCACCGCCAGCCCACGAATCACCGGCCGAACACGCGGTCCTACGCGAGGGCGGCAAGCGGTGGAGGGAGCAGCTAGCGGTCCGGCCCGGCCCCGTCAGCGGACAGCCAAGATGCACGAGGTAACCACCCATCTCCTATGACCCCAGCTATCCTCAGATTTCTGTCATGGAATGTAGATGGACTCTTAACTAAATTTGAGGATCCAGACTTTCCGTCGTACTTGCAGAGTTTTTCTTTTGTTTGTCTGTGCGAAACCTTTGTTGATACAATTGATATGTCTAGAGATTTTCATGATTTTGTGGTTCACATTCTGCCTGCTAAAAAATTGTCAATACGTGGTCGGAGATCAGGTGGTATTATCTGCCTTATACATAACAGTGTCAGTAAATATTTTCTGCGTTTGGAGTGCAGATATGATATCATGGTTTTCAAGATAAGCAAAGTTTTGTTCAATTTAGATAGAGATATTCTGATGTTCAACGTCTATGTGCCACCTGCAGGCTCACCTTACTATGGTCTTAGTGAAGATGCAAATGGTATTGATGCCTTGAACAGATGCATTTCTGAGATGTTGGCAGTACATGGTAATGTTGGAATAATTCTATGTGGAGACTTTAATGCCAGAACAGGAACTAGAGCACGCAACAACAACGGTGATTTGGGTGATATGAGGACGAACATAACAAAGAATGTCCGTTACTCTGACGATGAAAATATTAATGATTTTGGAAAGACCCTCTTTTCCCTATGTCTAGCCTTTGAACTGACAATTCTTAATGGTTTTATTGATAAGCAGCGCTCATCAAAATATACGTTTGTTGCCTATAATGGAAGCAGTGTCATAGATTATTTCATTGTCTCAGAGGACGTGCTTGCCTTGTGTCATACATTCAGAGTTGTGAACACTATTTTATCACCACATATGTGTCTTGAGCTTGAGTTGATAGCTCAAAACGGTTTACACAGGTCACGACTTGTTCCTTTAGACAGTATACCTCAGATGAAGATAGTTTGGGACAATGACTTTTCTGGTGTGTATGTATCTAATTTGCTTGAGAAGCTACCAGCTATAGAAAATGTGACTGGTGGAGGGTTCGATGTCAATGAAGCAGCCAGTCTGTTAACTTGTGCTCTTGTAAGTGCCGCTAATTTTCTTAAGAAAACCTTGAGATATAACTTTTCTTCGTGTAAAAACCGTTGGTTTGACAAAGAATGCTACATTATCAGAAGAAAAGTAAGAAATTTCCTGCGTAAATATCAGCTGAGTCATTCTAGGGAAGACAGAGAAAATTATATACAAGAAAGAAAGAAATACAAGCAGTTGTTAAGATGTAAGAAAACTAATTACCAACATAAAGTGACTACTCTAATCTCGACACATCTACGTGATCCCAAAATATTTTGGAGACAGATAAAGGCTCTAGACAGAAGATACAAAGCTCCCTCTGGTATCGATTCTTGTGTCTGGATGGATCACTTTAAGACCATTTATGAGACTCCAAATGATGATAGTGTAAAGGCAGGGGAGACTACTGCACTGCTCTATAACGGAAACAATGAATTGCTTGATGCAGAGATAACTTCTTCAGAGATAGTTGATGCTATAGATAGCCTCAGATCAGGGAAGGCTTCTGGGGGGGACAACATTCTGGCCGAAATGCTAAAGTGTGCTTCAAGGATACTTCTGCCATTCTTACAGGAATTGTTTAATCGTATTTTCGAAAATTCTGATTTCCCTGAGCAGTGGGCACACTCAGTTATCGTCCCTCTACACAAGTCGGGCCCAGTGAATGATCCGGATAATTATAGAGGGATTTCTTTAACAAGTACTCTTAGTAAAGTGTTCATTCATATATTGAATAAGCGTTTGCAGATGTGGGCAGATGACAATGAGATAATAGGTGAAGAACAGGCGGGATTCCGTAAAGGTTACTCAACTATAGATAATGCATTTGTTATGCATAGCATCGTGCAACGATATCTGCAGAAGCACAGGAAGCTTTATGCTGTTTTTGTTGATTTCAAGAAAGCATTTGACAGTGTTAATCGGGAAGCCTTGTGGGCTATTCTTGAACAAAATGGGATTTTTGGGAAAATGGGGAGGATGTTGAGGTCTGTATACAAAACAGTAAAATGCTGTGTAAAATGTGATGGAATGACATCAGATTTCTTTGAGGCTCACATGGGATTGAAGCAGGGCTGCAAAATGAGTCCATTACTTTTTTCTTACCTGATGACGTCACTGACTAAGGAGATTGTAGAACATGGAAAGCATGGAGTTCAGGCAATGGCGAATGGTCCCGATATATTTCTACTCCTTTTTGCTGATGACATTGTTCTCCTTTCTGATACTATTACGGGTTTGCAGAACCAAATAGACAATTTAAGTAAAGCAACTAAGAGGTTAGGATTAAGAGTGAATTATAGAAAAACCAAGGTCATGGCATTTCGTTTGGGTGGACATTTGGCAAA
>JAWQFJ010034928.1:12500-17500 GCA_034096865.1 Theodoxus fluviatilis | reverse complement strand
GGAACATCACTTCCGGTGAGCCACTATTTTACAATAGCTGCGCTGTTTGCTCTCCAATGAAAGCTCACTAACTTATATTATTAATTTGTCAGTCTGAAGAATACTTCTTGATGACAAGTACAGCACCTAAACTTTTGCAATAAAACTAACAGCAATACTGAAAAACCACGCGTACATTCCCGCACTGGTCTGGCAAATGTAAACAAGTTGATCGACTAGGAATTCTTGCTTCATTATGCTCAATGTGTCTTTGATTATGAAAGTAATGCACTACTTTCCTTCAATCTTCAAATTAATTAAATGCAGATACACATGAAAGACACTACTACGTGAAAAACGATTATTACTAGACCATTATAGCTTTCATTCTACCGGAAGTGATGTTCCCGCAAATGTCAAAACGTCACAGAGAGGCCAAAAGTGACAAATCGCATCAAAACTGCAGAAGCTGGCAGTCCTGTTAGATAGTGTCTTTGAGCAGATGTGCAGTACAGATGTACTGTTCAGGCTTGTGCGTTGACTGGACCTGATTGCGTTGGTTTCTGTGTTCACAGTTCCAGCGCAGGATTTACTGAGTGGTCATTCACCACGGTGCGGTGTTGGGGAGAGTCCCCTGTCGGAGTCTGGAACTTGACCATCCATGACACAGGTCAGTTGATGTAGAACTCGTCTCCCTGTCTTTGTCTGTTTGCTGGGCATTGTGTTACTGATGGTGGAGTGTTTGTGTGTGAAGAAATGAAATTTTAAACTGTATACAGTCAGTGTCATACAGATTTTGTGTTACATGGTCAGGTTTTCAGGCAGGGTACAACAAATATGCTCAACGCCACGGGAAATAAGTTGGATGTTGTGTTAGTGATGGTGGAGTCTCTTTGTGTGTGAAGAAATGAAATTTAAAACCGCTTGTGGTCAGTGTCAAACAGGTTCTGTGTTACATGGTCGGATTTTTGGCAGTTGACGTGTACATTTAATATGCTCAACGCCACGGGAAGTAAGTTTTGAAAACTGAATGTAGTTAATGATAAGTGGCAAGAACATGGGTATGTGTGACAGTGTGTGTGTGTGTGTGTGTGTGTGTGTGTGTGTACACGTGTGTGTGTGTGCATGTGTGTGAGTGTGCATGCATGCACAGGTGTGTGTGCATGCATGCACAGGTGTGTGCGCATGCATGCACAGGTGTGTGTGCATGCATTGAGTATATGTGTGTAAGTGCATGTGTGTCAGTGTTTATGTGTATTCATGTAAGTGTCTATGTGTACATACATGTATGTAGGTGTCTCTACCAAAGTCTCAATGTGTATTTTCCAGGCACGCAGCCACACCAGGCAGGCGTGGTCAAAAGCTGGGGACTGCATTTGTTTGGAAGCCCCATGACGCCTGAAGAGTTCCAGAGACGCAGAGGGTCAGTTTCAGTTAAAAAAACTTCCTGATATGGGCCACACTAGTGGACTCATTCAAGGAGAGGGGTGTAGGAAAGACAGCCAAGCTGGCTGGCCACACAAGTGGACTCATTCAAGGAGAGGGGTGTAGGAAAGACAGCCAAGCTGGCTGGCCACACAAGTGGACTCATTCAAGGAGAGGGGTGTAGGAAAGACAGCCAAGCTGGCTGGCCACACAAGTGGACTCATTCAAGGAGAGGGGTGTAGGAAAGACAGCCAAGCTGGCTGGCCACACAAGTGGACTCATTCAAGGAGAGGGGTGTAGGAAAGACAGCCAAGCTGGCTGGCCACACAAGTGGACTCATTCAAGGAGAGGGGTGTAGGAAAGACAGCCAAGCTGGCAGGCCACGGCTTCTGATTGGGAAGCAATCTTGGTCAGTTCAGGCCTTCGCACACAAAGCAACCAAAATGTATTGCCCCCTTGCCTGCGACCGGTTGCCTGGCACCGTGGCAGGCAATGCTGGAGGCTGAGCTCTCACACGCTTCCACAGAGCGACCTTTCACCTCTCACCACATTCTATTTATGGAAGCATATTAATATTCACAATTGCACTCGCAGACACTGAGCATCTCTCCCCAGCGGGCTTGCCCTAGCAGACAATGACTGAAATATATCATCCAAACGACAGTGAAACATCGAGTGACGATGATGATAGCACCTCCTCATCCAATGATGATGTTGCAGCTAGCTTTGATACAACTCTATGAGCCGAGCTGTTTCTGTGTCAGAGCGGTAGACGCCGTTGTTGAACACATTTCCACGGGAAATGTTGACGCTCTGTGATTGGTGGATTCACAGAGCGTGGCCTGCCACTGTCCCAGAAATTATAACAGATTCTATGGTGAGCAACTCAGTTGCCGGTGGCTTGGAAAGTTGCTTGGAATGCCAGTTGCTTTCAACCAACATAGCACACGAAGCAATGCATGGGAAGCAATCAAGTTGATTGAGTGAAACTGCCCCATGTGCGAATTCACAGCGATTCACACTCAGAATGACATTAGAATCTGAAGATTCTAAAATACCTAGTAAAAACACAGCCAATCAGATGCTGTGGCCTGATAGCTTAGGCTGTCTTTCTCACACCCCTCTGCTTGGATGAGTCCACTAGTGTAACCCACCAGCTTGGCTGTCTTTCTCACACCCCTCTGCTTGGATGAGTCCACTAGTGTGGACCGCCAGCTTGGCTGTCTTTCTCACACCCCTCTGCTTGGACGAGTCCACTAGTGTGGCCTGATAGCTTAGGCTGTCTTTCTCACACCCCTCTGCTTGGATGAGTCCACTAGTGTAACCCACCAGCTTGGCTGTCTTTCTCACACCCCTCTGCTTGGATGAGTCCACTAGTGCGGCCTGTCTCTGGAAACTTTTCCTGCATTTCTGGCTTTTCCAGATTTGAAAACTTTTCAGTCAGTTAGTGTGGGCAGTTCTGGAGATGCCATCTTGTCAAAAGATCTTGTTGTGTGTGACACCTAGAATGTCTGGCATGCAGTATGATTTCCTCATGGAGTGTTGGTTATTGACTCACATGCGAAGCAAAAGTGAGTCTATGTACTCACCCGTTTCGTCCGTCCGGGCGTCCGGGCGTCCGAAAACTTTAACGTTGGATTTTTCTCGGAGACTATTAAGTCTATCAATACCAAATGTGGCATGATGGTGTATGATGACAAGGCCTCAAAAAACATACATAGTGACTTGTCCTTGCTTCAAGGTCAAGGTCGCAGGGGCCATAAATGTCTAAAAAACAGTCATTTTTCACATTTTCTCAATTTTCTCTGAAGTTTTTGAGATTGGATACCTGACCTATATATGGTATATAAGGCAAAGTAATCCCTATCTTTTGATACCAGTTTGGATGACCTTGCTTCAAGGTCAAGGTCACAGGAACTCTTCAAAGTTAGATTGTATACATATTTTGAAGTGACCTTGACCCTGAACTATGGAAGATAACTGTTTCAAACTTAATAATTATGTGGGGCACATGTTATACTTTCATCATGAGACACATTTGGTCACATATCATCAAGGTCAAGGTCACTTTGACCCTTATGAAATGTGACCAAAATGGGGTAGTGAACCACTAAAAGTGACCATATCTCATGGTAGAAAGTGCCAATAAGCACCATTGTGCTTCCTATGTCCTGAATTAACAGCTTTGTGTTGCATGACCTAGGATGACCTTGACCTTGGGTCAAGGTCACATGTATTTTGATAGGAAAAATGTGTAAAGCATTTCTTAGTGTATGATGTCATTGGTAGGTTTAGTTGTTTGACCTTGACCTTGAAGGTCACCTGAAGGTCAAGGTCATATAACGGTCAAGGTCAAGCATGTGAGTCGTATGGGCTTTGCCCTTCTTGTTTTGTATGAATTTGTCGGAATCAAGAACACTGTAAATTAGATGTTGAGTAAAACACAGTGCAGGTAATTGCAGTTTGAAAAAAATTAAGTTGTTTATTTGTGTGTTTTCATATGTATGTAGAACATGTCTGAATATTGAGAATGTGATGAAGTATGTATTACTTTGCAAACAAATGGTAGATTATTGATCATGCATGACATATCACATTTTGAGTTTGGGGGTAGGGAGTGGTGGGCTGTGTGTTTCATTTGGTCTTTTTCTGCTGTGCAAAGACTTCCATGGAAAATTTAACTCTTCAGGTCCTGTAAGTCATTCACATGTTTCATTCCCCAGTCCTGTAAGGATTATGCAGTTTGTAGCAAAAATCAGTCAAGTAACAGCCACGTGAAGTGGGCGGGTATGGGCAGTACAGGATTGAGCAGGGTGGGCGGTAATGGGCAGTACAGGATTGAGCAGGGTGGGCGGTAATGGGCAGTACAGGATTGAGCAGGGTGGGTGGTAATGGGCGGTACAGGATTGAGCAGGGTGGGCGGTAATGGGCGGTACAGGATTGAGCAGGGTGGGCAGTAATGGGTGGCACAGGATCTTAAGATTTCTCATAGGGAGTCTTTGAAGGAAGATATCAAAATGCAGTCTTTAGGGTCAAAAATTACTTCTAGGGCAAAGTTTCAGGCCTTGCTGTTGAATATGAGGCTGTGCAATGCACTGTTCAATGCATGTCTGTAGATAAACAAGGCTATTTAAAGTGACTATGCTTGTAATGGGATGGTCTTACCAAAGGTGGTTTTTTTGCTTGACTGTGTAAATTATTCATAAAACAAGAGAAAATTGACCAGTTGAGTCGGACAAAGTTACAGAGGCAAGCTTTCGGAGTGCAAATTCCTTGCCTCTGCTTGTAACTTCTTCAGACTCAATTGGTCAGCCTTCTCTTGTTTTCGGAAATGTGTAGTCTGATACCAGCCCCTCGCCTCATAGTTACTCATGAGAGAGCCCCTCACCTCATAGTTACTCATGAGAGAGCCCCTCACCTCATAGTTACTCATGAGAGAGCCCCTCGCCTCATAGTTACTCATGAGAGAGCCCCTCGCCTCATAGTTACTCATGAGAGAGCCCCTCACCTCATAGTTACTCATGAGAGAGCCCCTCCCCTCATAGTTACTCATGAGAGAGCCCCTCGCCTCATAGTTACTCATGAGAGAGCCCCTC
>JAWQFJ010034928.1:0-7500 GCA_034096865.1 Theodoxus fluviatilis | reverse complement strand
GTAAGCCCACGTTCACTTCGGCGTGACGTCACGTTCGGTACTTTCCGGCGGCGGCACTACTTCCGGGGACAGCATTCGATCGGAGAAGACGTGTGCAAATGGCGTTTGTTCACACAAAGCCTCGCAAAGACATCTTACCAGGTGCGAGTGGTTGTCACGCACGCACGTGCGCATCACTGGTGACGTACGTGATAATAAAAACTTAATTGAAACTGCGTTTTTGCAAGAGCAACGTACATATTCAGTGCTTTTCTCGGCAATGGAATCCCATAGTTGACTAACTCCAGCCTTTTAACACTGAAATAAGCCAACATCGCAATCACCGATACTTCTCGTATAGAATTTAGCAATTCAGTTAACCGAAGAAGTGAATTCAAATTTGCAGCTTGCGTAGTAGTGTAAAATAATCAACTGCATGGATGATCTGGAAAACGGGCACGCATGATATAATATATATGCAGTTCTAAAATACGATTTACCGAGCATGACACACTCATAGCCACATACATTTACTTGCAAATTAATTGAATACGCAGTACTAACCTTCACTGGTAAGGACAACACTTTTGAAAGCTACTTTAAGTACTTGTCAACTTGGTGATTTGAATCTCACCCGCATGAATTCTCGCTCCCGGTATCTCCAGGGCAGAGTTTGTTCTAATACAAGTCATAGTGCTATAAACTCTCTGGAGTGGAGAGTGAGCGGGGAGCTATATATGGTGGAACGCGCGTCTTTAGTGCAGAGCGTTATCAAGCCGGGCAAAACGATAGATTAAATTATTTCTGTACTGCTGCTAAAATTGACAACACTAAAACGATTTGTTTACACGTGAATTACCCTAAACTTATTTATTATTCCACCATGAAGTTGTTTATTGAATTATATATACTTTTTCGTGTTCTCGATCTCAGACGAGTGTCCAGTTTTCTAGTGAATAAGACGTGAAGTGGATACCAATTAAAATTAAACAGATTAAACACAGAACAGTCACAACTGCAGAGGCGTACATATATATACGTCTTGTCATGACTGTAGGGTCGATCTCTCGCAGACTCCCGCTCATCACACAATAATTAATATATTATAACCCCCACCGAAATCATTCGTGTAGCTTAGCCTTATGTATGCAATAATGCATATCCGTTGCTTTACTCTTTAACCCTGTAGCTATATCCATAGTCTAAGTCCGCGTTGTGAACAGCTGAAGGAATGAAAGAACGCCGAAAACGCTCTGAACCATCTTGCAGCACAGCAATGGGAACGCACGCTAAGGGATGTCCCCGGATGTTGGTAGACGTCACTCGCTTATCTATTTTTAGATCGCGCCGTTCGCGGCTTTTCCTGCAGACGCTACGCCATACATCACTGACTGAAATGATACCGTGTGTCACTGCCCGAACCAGGCAGATGTTGAGGCCAAACTATTTCGACCCATAAGTCGATTTTAGCAACGTATCAATTTATAATAATTAACAATTGCTGTATTCTACGTATAGCCGTTGAGAAATCAACAGGCCTACTGTTCTTCGGTTTCGGCTCTTTTTTCATATGTGTGTCAGTATTGTTTATGTTGAGCTTTTTCTATGCGAACCGAAAAAAGTCAGACAACTTTGTTTACATGTAGAAAACAACCAGCCGCCAGGCGCGAAAGAGCTCTCTCTGACCAGCCAATCAGGATGCACCTTCTCTCTCTGACCAGCCAATCACAGCGAAGATTTGGTTCCCACAACATGATCTGGGCACCTCAGACCTGGTTCCTGGATCATTCCGAGCTGGTTCGCGAGCCAAGAGTTCGTCCAGTTAAGAAACTACGGCGCGGGAACCTAGTTCGCCGATCCCTCCGAACCAGGTTCGCGGGCAGGGCCGGGGTTTCGCCCAGTTTTAAGAGCAGTCACGACAGACCACGCAGCTCTGGACGAACTGCCTGTCATTGGGCGTCCGTTTTCAAAAAGAGACAGGCCCATCCTGTTAGGCTTTGGCCACTCGCAATGACAGTTCTGCGATAGACTTTACATTTCCTTTGAAATGATATGTGTAACCCGCACCACGACTGAGTCGGATTGTGCCTCAAGAGGAATTGAGCGGCAGCCCACTTTAGTGGATATGGGTTGTCGACTTGAGATTCTGTTTAAAGAAACTGACCCGTGGCCTTTTTCCCCCTAATAGTACCTGAAAATTTAAGTCGACCTGCACTATAACTTTGTTTTAGAAAATGCATTAATAAGAACGGTAGCCTACGTTGATCGTTACAACACCAAAAATCGAGGGGGGGGGGGGGGGGGGGGGGGGGAGGGGGGGAGGGAAATCCTCAATCGATCGCGCTGTTTTTGTTGTTGTTTTGTTTGTTTAGGTTTTTTGTTTTTGTTTTTCAGTGTTGGTTACAGTTCAATAATGTTTAACTTTGCGCCAGATCGTCTGAGTCAAAAAAGGATTTTCATTATCCGAGAGGTTATGAACTTTTCAAAATCGACCAAGGGAACGATGTGACTCATTTCGTGGTGGGGGTAACGTATAACACACTACCACGTGACGTTTCCTGATGAAATTACAGGCTGTCAAAGACGCCAGGTGAAAAATAAACTCAGCTTTTCAAAAGTGACCGATCGAGCAACCACCCATGTTTTTATTGTTGTTTTGGAGGCCGCTCTTCGCCATTTGTTTTAAGATATCCAATCATCATTATCATCATCATTATCATCATCATCATCTCCGCTCCTAAAAAACCACAGTTTCGGGGGTGGGTGGGGGTGCGTGTGTGTGTTCCACCCCCCGGTCGCCTCTCTGCAGCGCCCACTAAGCGGTTTTACTCCTCAGTAGGAGAGGCAATGTGGGTGAGGCACCTTGCCCAAGAATGCAACTCTAGGGTCAATGCAGCTTCGAACACCGCACCCATTAGCTGCAAGTGACTGCAGGTCACGCCCCCCAACCACTTCGCCATAAATACACGAATCTAATAAAGACTGGCATTAGTCATGTGAAGTACTCATCATACACGGGAATGACACGTAATGCATGCCATGCTTTACCATGCTATCTCCATTGTTTCTTTCACTTCCATGTGGCCTGCACATTTAGACACGACTGCTCTCTCTGCCACAGAGTGTGCAAGGCTGCTAGAAGGGTCAAAGGTCCAGGCTACCAGAAGACAAGGACTTGATATAGACGCTCGTGAAGCTCGTGTGGCAGTGGACACAAACTCTCCAACACCATTTGGGACAATTTCAACTGTATTTTCTTCAACATTTAGAGAAAGTCTTATGTTCACCCTTAGTTTTACGTCTCTGGGCACGCATCTGCTCACGTTGGAAGCTGTGCAGGTGGTTTTCTTCTCCAGTGATCTGGACGAGTGTCGGTTGTAAGCAATGGTTGCTCGTCGCTTAGCCTGAGTCGAAGAACGACCGCAAACGCGGTGGACTCCCTAGCCACCTTCCACGATGAAATTCGTCCGAAGCAAGCAGTGAGGACAACAGAACCTCGACAGTGGCTGGAAACCCGGGCACCTGGCATACTCGTGCTTCCTTTTCAACTGTAGAAGAAATAATAAAGAGCCAGGGCAAACACATGCTTCGCTCTGGCAACACCTTCTACAATCATAGAGGGTGAGAGAGAGAGAGAGAGAGAGAGAGAGAGAGAGAGAGAGAAAGACAGACAGACAGACAGACAGACAGAGGAGAGGGGCAGGCAGGCAGACGGAGAGAGAGAGAGAGAGAGAGAGAGAGAGAGAGAGAGAGAGAGAGAACGAACGAACAAACGAACGAACTTTATTTTACAATGGTATTGAATTAGGCACTAGAGCCTTTCTTACATTCAGCCCTTGAGGCAAAATATTCAAATGTGGTAAGAGAGAGAGAGAGAGAGAGAGAGAGAGAAAGAGAAAGAGAACGAGAAACAGATACAGAGAGACACAGAAAGAGATACACAGAGATAGAGGGGGGAGGGGGAGGAGATAGATAGATAGATAGATAGATAGATAGATAGATAGATAGATAGATAGATAGATAGATAGATAGATAGATAGATAGATAGATAGATAGATAGATAGATAGATAGATAGATAGATAGATAGATAGATAGATAGATAGATAGATAGATAGATAGATAGATAGATAGATAGATAGATAGATAGATAGATAGATAGATAGATAGATAGATAGATAGATAGATAGATAGATAGATAGATAGATAGATAGATAGATAGATAGATAGATAGATAGATAGATAGATAGATAGATAGATAGATAGATAGATAGATAGATAGATAGATAGATAGATAGATAGATAGATAGATAGATAGATAGATAGATAGATAGATAGATAGATAGATAGATAGATAGATAGATAGATAGATAGATAGATAGATAGATAGATAGATAGATTAGATAGATTAGATAGATTAGATAGATGAATAGAGAGAGTGTGAGAGAGAGAGACAGAGAGAGACAGAGAGAGAGAGACAGAAAGAGACACAGAGAGAGAGTGAGAGAGAGACAGAGAGACAGAGAAAGAGACAGAGAGAGAGACAGAGAGAGTGAGAGAGAGACAGAGAGACAGAGAGAGAGAGACAGAGAGAGAGAGAGAGACAGAGAGAGAGACAGAGAGAGAGAGAGAGACAGAGAGAGAGTGAGAGAGAGAGAGAGAGAGAGAGACAGAGAGAGAGAGACAGAGAGAGATAGAGAGAGAGTGTGAGAGAGAGACAGAGAGAGAGACAGTGAGAGAGAGAGAGAGAGAGAGAGAGAGAGAGAGAGTGAGAGAGACAGAGACAGAGAGAGACAGAGAGAGTCACACAGAGAGAGAGAGAAAGAGAGAGAGAGAATTATGGGCAAATAGTGAAAAATCCTTATCTAATTAAGTTTATTCTTGAATTTTTATCATCTTAACTAGTTGGCTGGGTCTTCAGAAAGCGCTGAGAAACTCGTTATGATTGCGTGTGTGTGTGTGTGTGTGTGTGTGTGTGTGTGTGTTGTTTGTGTACGTGTGCAGACATGTGTGTGTGTGTGTGTGTGTGTGTGTGTGTGAGAGAGAGAGAGAGAGAGAGAGAGAATACAAACGCGTGGGATCACATGAAATATATATTACTCACGGTAGCTCTGTGGAGTAGTTTCCCCCTCAGAACCACGACATGCTACCACTACTACGGTGACTAATCTAGTGGAGAAGACATCCCATGTGTAGGCGTACCTCTAGTTAGTGACAAGTGCAACAGAGCATGCGGCTCAAGGATCGGGCTCTACAGCCACAGAGTACGCTGCCTCTCAACCCCGGACTGACCAAACCTGGCGCACACCCCCCCATAGTCTCACGAGACTGACGGATGCCAACAACAATAAGTTAGTGGCTACCATGTGTGACATGCACTGTGGAGATGTGAAATGTCAACCTTTTCATGGCTGAATACAAGGTTAACCTGCCCGTGGGATTCCAAGCAAGTAGGCTACCAGATGTCACAGACAGGATCAAGCTGTTGAGGGGAGACTATACATCATGCCAAACCATGGCCAATTCCTGTGAAGTGATTCGAGCTTGTACAACAGGATGATTCATCTATGTCAACAGGTTTTTAAAATAATCTTTACGGCTTTCGTTACCAGCACTGCTGCAGTGACTCACACATTGATTATTTCCACAGTCACTATCACGTCATCAAGATTAACATTAGTAGGCCTACTTTGCCTTCAATGTCTAATAGCTATTGGTAGGTAATAAACTAATCTCAGTACAGCCTAGATTAAGAGAAGGGTTTGTATCATCAGCAACGATAGGAAGCACCTAGCGTCTTCCCAACGGGCATTAAGTGGACTGTCTTCCATTTTTTCTCTTCTGTCTTCCGCTCCTGAGCTGTTGCTGACATCTCTAAGGGGCATTCGAAACACGCCCATTGTAGGATCACGACTTGGGTTACACACTTGTCTTCACCAGCGACTTGAAAATCTAGGTCTGCAGATCTCTGCACCAATGTGTGTGTGGGTGCGTGTGAGTGTGAGTTGTTGTTTTTTTCTTCTTGTCGAAAGCCTGCGAAGTGCTGCAACACTCAACACACGATGTCTGGATTGATTCAGACCTTGTGTTCAAGTTTTTGTGGAGTGTTTCCCCCTGCTGCTCAATTTCTTCTACCGGAAAATCAATTCTGCGTCAGTCAAGCCTCATCCCCTGCAAGTCTGCTCCGGTATTCCTAGCAGGAATCCAAAGGCTAAAATGTCAACACGGACTGACAGGATTTGTCAAACATGCCAAACAGTATAGCTACGAATTTCGTAGCATCAGGATGTCCTTTTTGTGTATTGTATCATTCAAGCCTTTCGTGCCTGCCCCACTTTTCCAGCAGCATTTCGAGGCAGTGTGTGTGCGCACTAGCAATCTCTTTTTCTGTCTTGGCAACTTGCCAGGAGGGCGGATTATACGTCACTGGAGCAGTTCTGTTTACTTCGCTAGGCAGTCAGCTGCATTTCATTGCTGCGTGGGCCAACGCGTTCGCCCTGTCCCGGTGAAGGAGTCCGATAACGCCACCACGGAGATAAAATACAATCTCCTTCAGATCTGAAAACCTGTCTCAGCAGGCACGGCCCTTCTTTTATTCCGGCTCGACTTCCCTCAAGCCCCCCGTGTTACAGCTCGAATTCGTCACGGGAACAGTGGCCGTTTGTTTCGAGGTTTCTTACGAAATCGTCTGGGCAAGTCGACTCTAGAGACAGGAGTGGCAACTTCAGGCGGGTATGCCTTGTTGATGAAGCACGAGATGTTTTGTTCCCTGAATGCGCGGATCCTGACCTAGCAACTGCTACGCGTGGCCACTCCTCTCGGCGTGATGACGATTTTTTCAGAAGTACAATTTTTATCATAGAAGTACAGTACTGATTCTTGAGGAGGGGATTCATCACCAGTGAGGATAATTCCACTATTAATATTGCTATAAATGGAGAATGATCGCCATCTTATATTCTGGATGAACTGCATAAACAATTTAATTGAAGTTTGACAGAATTTATGCCCTGTGGGTTGGGGGTTGGATTTAATTAACCCTCGCATCGCTCCGCCCACAGCAGAATCTGAGACAAACAGTAGGCCTACTCTACTAAAGGTATTGAACACTGTTGAAAACTGCAATCATAAACTATTTCCAACGACGATCACTTCGGACAACGCTTGTCAGAGCTGCACACACCACACACTCACACATATTTTGGCTGCAACGGTGTTTTGCTCCCTGGAGCGTACGTAAGCACTGCTTTTATCTCAACACGAGTCAGCTTGTGAGGAAAAACGCTGCCCGGTAACGACATGTGGGAACCACATGACAAGTACACGCGCACTGGTTGGCTGGCAATGGGCGTGGTGAGCGGTGCTGCGAAGGGTTAACCCACCGTGTCTTCCTGCTTAGTTCGTAAAGGGCGAATAATGAGAGAAACAGTGACTTCACTTTAAAAAACCTTTTTAAATGAAGTTTATTTACCAAAAAAAGAGAAACAAAAGAGAGAAAAAGGTAAGGTACACATTGCAGTTTT
>JAWQFJ010034927.1:0-10911 GCA_034096865.1 Theodoxus fluviatilis | reverse complement strand
AGCACATGCACCCCCTTTAGACTTCCACCACATGCACCCCCTTTAGACTTCCACCACCCCCTTTAGACTTCCACCACCCCCTTTAGACTTCCACCACCTCATTTAGACTTCCACCACCTCATTTAGACTTCCACCACCCCTTTAGACTTCCACCACCCCTTTAGACTTCCACCACCACCTTTAGACTTCCACCACCCCCTTTAGATTTCCACCACCCCTTTAGACTTCCACCACCCCCTTTAGACTTCCACCACCCCCTTTAGACTTCCACCACCCCTTTAGACTTCCACCACCCCCTTTAGACTTCCACCACCCCCTTTAGACTTCCACCACCCCCTTTAGACTTCCACCACCACCTTTACTTCCACCACCACCTTTACTTCCACCACCTCCTTTACTTCCACCACCTCCTTTACTTCCACCACCCCCTTTACTTCCACCACCCCTTTAGACTTCCACCACCCTCTTTAGACTTCCACCACCCTCTTTAGACTTCCACCACATGCACCCCCTTTAGACTTCCACCACCACCTTTAGACTTCCACCACCCCTTTAGACTTCCACCACCCCCTTTAGACTTCCACCACCCCTTTAGACTTCCACCACCCTCTTTAGACTTCCACCACATGCACCCCCTTTAGACTTCCAACACATGCACCCCCTTTAGACTTCCACCACATGCACCCCCTTTAGACTTCCACCACATGCACCCCCTTTAGACTTCCACCACATGCACCCCCTTTAGACTTCCACCACATGCACCCCCTTTAGACTTCCACCACATGCACCCCCTTTAGACTTCCACCACATGCACCCCCTTTAGACTTCCACTGCATGCACCCCCTTTAGACTTCCACCACCTCATTTAGACTTCCACCACCTCATTTAGACTTCCACCACCCCTTTAGACTTCCACCACCCCCTTTAGACTTCCACCACCTCATTTAGACTTCCACCACCTCATTTAGACTTCCACCACCTCATTTAGACTTCCATCACCCCATTAGACCTCCACCACCTCCATTAGACCTCCACCACCTCCATCAGAACTCCACCACCTCCATCAGAACTCCACCACCTCCACCAGAACTCCACTACCTCCATCAGAACTCCACCACCTCCACCAGACCTCCACTACCTAAATCAGACCTCCACCACCTCCATTAGACCTCCACCACCTCCATTAGACCTCCACCACCTCCATCAGACCTCCACCACCTCCATTAGACCTCCACCACCTCCATTAGACCTCCACCACCTCCATCAGACCTCCACCACCTCCTTTAGACTTCCACCACCCCTTTAGACTTCCACCCCCCCACCCCCTTTAGACTTCCACCACCCCCTTTAGACTTCCACCACCCCCTTTAGACTTCCACCACCCCCTTTGGACTTCCACCACCCCCTTTAGACTTCCACCACCCCCCCTTTAGACTTCCACCCCCCACCCCCTTTAGACTTCCACCCCCCCTGTGACGTTTCTCCTCTCTGTCAGTGTTTATTAAAACACCGGCTCAGCGCTATGCGCTTGTGTCTAGGGGATTTACTTGAGGAGGAAGAACGCACAATTAAAAATAAATCATAAATCAAAATCTCTGTCATGCACATGCCATGCAATAAACAGGAGGACTCAGAATTGCCAATTAAAGAAAATGATTTAATATTCAAGAAAAAACCATGACTAAGAAATCGCCCCTTTGTGGCTTTCAAGCATATAATGATTGTTCAATGTTTCTAGGGATAAAAGAGTTCAACAGTTCAGTTCTTTAGATTCAGAGACAGTTCAGAATACGTATTCACTGTACCTTAGTAATTCCAACGATGAAGGTCATAACTAAGCTTGAGGACTCACAGCCCATCTAATCACACATTCTCGACCGAGAACAAAGGCCATCAATCACTGCTCCTATGCGCTCTCGAGCAAAGGGCAGACACAACCACAACACAGCGCTAATGCAGATGAAAACCCCTGGGGTGAGATTTCCCCGGCTGTAGTGGTCAGCTTTGGTCCAGCCTGGATAGGCGGGAGGGAGCCAGGCAGGAGGGAAGCGATCTCAAGCAGACGACGGCTGTGGGGGCTGGGCGTCTCAGACCGGCAGGCGTGAGGAAGGCTTGCCCTGGTCAGCTGGGGCCAGGCAGGCGAGCAGGCTGTGGAGTGCGGGGAGGCGGTGGCAGGGGCTTTGCTCCGGAGAGGTGAACTTTTCAGTGACTGGATTTCACAGTGAGAGAAAACGCTGTTTCTCTCGTTGATAACTTAATTGTGGGGATACGTCAGGCCAAACGTACTTAGCTTGGGCGACAAGGATGGGGCAT
The DNA here is from genome assembly GCA_034096865.1 of Theodoxus fluviatilis. Taxonomy (NCBI): domain Eukaryota; kingdom Metazoa; phylum Mollusca; class Gastropoda; order Cycloneritida; family Neritidae; genus Theodoxus; species Theodoxus fluviatilis. The sequence goes on along the minus strand of JAWQFJ010034927.1, from coordinate 8,598 downwards.
CAGTACCAATCGTCTTTTACGTGCCTTGGGATTAACACGGAGCAGCTTCGTTAGGCAGTGCGTCCGTTCCAGCACCCTTGCCTTCCGCTAACTAAGGATTTGGCGGCGTGCAATTGGTTTTATAAAAACATGGAATTATTTCTACGCATGCGTGGAACTCTTGGACAGAAAGCTGACTTGGCAGAAAAACAAGTCAAGGACATCGGTCACCCCACCTCGCAGGAAGTGTCCTGTATACAAAAACAAGCCATGTGGCATTTGACCCAGAAAAACAACTCCAGTGCAGAAAGGTTGTGCCAGGATTCTCTGAGACTAAGATCCAACAGGGGACAGTTTTTGTTCTCAGTTAGGAAAACGTTAAAGGCTTCAGTCTTAAAACATTCAAGGAAATTATTTTATGATAAAAGGGGGAAAGAGGGAACCGCCACACTCCCCCATTGTTCAATGGAAAATTTCTTATGATTTTAATAAGAAATTTTATACAAGCAAAAGAATGGTATGCACTCAGCAAAATATTACACATAACATAGCATTGACCAACACATTCTCTTGACCAAGAGTATATACTATACACAATGGAATTCCTGGAGGAGTATACTCCATCTCAACCACCATTGGTTCTTCCCTTTTTGTGTTAATCGAAAACAACAACAGATTGTGGTCACTATATACAGTCACCTCATTTACAGGGTGTCACAGATACATCTCAAAATATAATCTTTACACTCAATAAACCCAAAACTTCTTCACAATGGGATAACATCTCTGATACTGCAAAACTTCTTGGAACAATAGCCTATTAGATGCCTGACATCTCCACACTGCACCAACAATGCTCTCATAGTTTGATCCAATGAACAATGAACTGTTTGTTACAGTCTAATACCACCAAGACAATTACACTCACACACAAAAACAACAACTCTGGCCTTTTAGAGCTCACTGACATTGATTAGCTCATGTCAACCTTTTGACTTTTAACAAGTTTGCCAATGGCAAAACCACTTCAGCTAAATTACAACAGATCTTACTGTATTGCTTGATCACTTACACAGAAAATCTTCTTTTCATTCACTCCCTAGGCATGCTAAGGGATTAGGCAGAAGTAAGTCATCATTTGACAGCTCTATCTCATGGGGGTAAGGAATGAGTTTTCCTAGGCACATCTGAGAACAAACCCTGATGTCTGACAAACAACCCTTCACTGTATTCTATCTTTCTTTCTCAGGTGTCCTAAAGCAATTCTAAAGGGTGGTAGGGAAATTACTGAGCTCTGGCTTCACTTTCTACTGCATGTTGCTCAGTCTCATTCTCCCACTCTCTCTCCTCATCCAGATCTTGCTCACCACCCACTGTCACACACACCGGCATGATTTTCTCACCACTGTTGGTTCCAGGGTACTTCTTCAGCCTAGTCATATGACTCATCTTTGTCTTTCTTCTTCCATCAAGAGGGTCACTCATGCACATCACCTCTCTTGGTTCAAACTTTCTTTTTCTCTTCTTCCAGTCATACCAGGTTGTCATTCCCTGTTTCACGTCTCTCAGACACTCAGCAACATACACTGACCCACTGCCACCTGGAGTCACACTGAACTCAGTCCTGAATGGCAAACTCACATCTTCCTTTCCTTCTTGTCTTTCTCTTTCATCTAGCCCTTCCATACTTGTTTCCACACAAGATTCAGGCCTCCCTTCCATCTTGCAGTCCTCCATGGAAACATGGGGCTGGAGTACTTCTCTCATTTCGTCATCTGTCTTCTCTTCCTTCTCTCCCAGAAACGGTCCTGGCAAAATTTCATCTCTCTCCTCCTCCTCCTCCTCAGCATAGAGGCACGCCAGGCTACTATCAGCTTGCTGCTCTTTAACGAGCGTAGATGCGTCACTACGCTGACTAGCACCTACCTCCGACACTATCAATGTGTCCGTGGAGTCATCGCGCAGATTCTCCACCAGTGCATCTCCTACATGCACCTCAGAAGCGCTCAGCTTCTCTTGATCAAACAGAGTCAGTTCTTCATCTTCTGCTGACTCTTCAATGGGAATGTCACCCATCACAGGGCCTGATGTCATTTCCCTCGACATCTTGGTTGACGCACAACCCATTCCCCTATCTTCCGACACTATCGTTGTGTCCGTGGAGTCATCGCGCAGATTCTCCACCAGTGGATCTCCTATGTCCACCTCAGAAGCGCTCAGCTTCTCTCGATCAGACAGAGTCAGATTTCCATCTTCTGCTGACTCTTCATGGGGAATTTCACCCATCACAGGGCCTGATGTCATTTCCCTCGACATCTTGGTTGACGCACAACCCATTCCCCTACTATCCATCTGATCACTAGTTTCTGTAGAAGGGCACTCCGCTACAGTGGGGTTTGACATCTCTTTCGAGAATGCCGTGCTGCTTTCACAGCCCACAACCAGCTCGCCATCAAAACTCATCTGATTGGTCGAGTGTTGATCAACACCCACTGAGCTAGACATCTCCCTCATAGATGTCTCAACAGCATAACCTTGGATGCTGCCTGTTGCCACTTCTTCCCCAGCCAAATCGGTTCCTATCAGGACATCCACTATCTCACACACTGGTCCCCTCTCCTTTGGCGTCATGCCTGGACTTCTCACTAAGGCCACACGTGCTTTACTCTCGTGAGCCAACCTCACTCTACAATCGTGTGCCACGTGTCCCATTCCTAAACATCGAAAGCATCTGACATTCCTGTGCGATCGTCTCACACCTCGTCGCTCATCTCTCTTCCATCCATTCCCTTGGACTCGACAACCACAACTCCTTTGTCCTCTCTCAAAACACCTGTAGCATGTGACATTCCTCTCTCTCTCCCTCTCTCTCTCTATCTGTATTCGCCTCTCCTCTCTGAACATCTCCCTCTGTCTTTCCATCAATCTGTACACTTTCTCCTTTTCCTCTCTGTCCGCAGCCTCTCTGGCTTTCTCAGCAGCTTCTAATAGTTCTATTCTCCTTAACTCCAGATCTCTCTCCCGCCTCTTCTCTCTCTCTTGTCTCTCTCTCTCCCACTTCTCTTCTCTCTCTTGTCTTTCTCTCTCCATTTTCTCTCTCTCTTGTCTTTCTCTTTCGAGACGCTCTTGTCTCTCTCTCTCATGGAACACGTACTGCATGTGCTCACATAGTACTATTTGGATATCAGCCTTACAGGCATTTTCTGGAACTGCAAGCCCACAATTTTGAACAATATCCTTTAAATCATTCTTGCTAGCCTTCACAATTTCTTTTAAAAGGTGAATCTCTTCACTAGATAATTTATCCATGACTACACAAGGTCAAATACTCCATCAAACTCAAACACAAAGGTTCCCCCAAAAAGTCAGTGGCCCACAATCATCAAAAGGATAAAAGAATCAATTTGCATGAGTTAAAACAGTCAATCTAACTCATTCACATGCACGTAATGGAAAGCATGCTTCAACGCATCATATCAACTGCTATGGTAAGCAGAGTAGCGTCCCTTTAATCTTCACTCGCAGATTTCAACCACAATATGTTTCTGCGAGGTCTATGCACTTTCTTGTTTTAAGAAAACAGGTTATCATAAAATTAATTCATTCAAACACCAGTACAAATGATCTATCACTGGTACTCAGAATTTCTCAACAAGAAATCACATCATGTCAATCGTAGACACTGACAATGGCTTTTAACCAACTCAATTTGTCATGAATTCATTTCGACATTTTTTTGCTTCTTTTCATGAAACAAAAATAATTTCGGACGATGCCCCCAAATGTGACGTTTCTCCTCTCTGTCAGTGTTTATTAAAACACCGGCTCAGCGCTATGCGCTTGTGTCTAGGGGATTTACTTGAGGAGGAAGAACGCACAATTAAAAATAAATCATAAATCAAAATCTCTGTCATGCACATGCCATGCAATAAACAGGAGGACTCAGAATTGCCAATTAAAGAAAATGATTTAATATTCAAGAAAAAACCATGACTAAGAAATCGCCCCTTTGTGGCTTTCAAGCATATAATGATTGTTCAATGTTTCTAGGGATAAAAGAGTTCAACAGTTCAGTTCTTTAGATTCAGAGACAGTTCAGAATACGTATTCACTGTACCTTAGTAATTCCAACGATGAAGGTCATAACTAAGCTTGAGGACTCACAGCCCATCTAATCACACATTCTCGACCGAGAACAAAGGCCATCAATCACTGCTCCTATGCGCTCTCGAGCAAAGGGCAGACACAACCACAACACAGCGCTAATGCAGATGAAAACCCCTGGGGTGAGATTTCCCCGGCTGTAGTGGTCAGCTTTGGTCCAGCCTGGATAGGCGGGAGGGAGCCAGGCAGGAGGGAAGCGATCTCAAGCAGACGACGGCTGTGGGGGCTGGGCGTCTCAGACCGGCAGGCGTGAGGAAGGCTTGCCCTGGTCAGCTGGGGCCAGGCAGGCGAGCAGGCTGTGGAGTGCGGGGAGGCGGTGGCAGGGGCTTTGCTCCGGAGAGGTGAACTTTTCAGTGACTGGATTTCACAGTGAGAGAAAACGCTGTTTCTCTCGTTGATAACTTAATTGTGGGGATACGTCAGGCCAAACGTACTTAGCTTGGGCGACAAGGATGGGGCATCAGTACCAATCGTCTTTTACGTGCCTTGGGATTAACACGGAGCAGCTTCGTTAGGCAGTGCGTCCGTTCCAGCACCCTTGCCTTCCGCTAACTAAGGATTTGGCGGCGTGCAATTGGTTTTATAAAAACATGGAATTATTTCTACGCATGCGTGGAACTCTTGGACAGAAAGCTGACTTGGCAGAAAAACAAGTCAAGGACATCGGTCACCCCACCTCGCAGGAAGTGTCCTGTATACAAAAACAAGCCATGTGGCATTTGACCCAGAAAAACAACTCCAGTGCAGAAAGGTTGTGCCAGGATTCTCTGAGACTAAGATCCAACAGGGGACAGTTTTTGTTCTCAGTTAGGAAAACGTTAAAGGCTTCAGTCTTAAAACATTCAAGGAAATTATTTTATGATAAAAGGGGGAAAGAGGGAACCGCCACACCCCCCTTTAGACTTCCACCCCCCCCTTTAGACTTCCACCACCCCCTTTAGACTTCCACCACCACCTTTACTTCCACCACCTCCTTTAGACTTCCACCACCTCCTTTACTTCCACCACCTCCTTTAGACTTCCACCACCCCTTTAGACTTCCACCACCCCTTTAGACTTCCACCACCCCCTTTAGACTTCCACCACCCCCTTTAGACTTCCACCACCCCCTTTAGACTTCCACCACCTCCTTTAGACTTCCACCACCCCTTTAGACTTCCACCACCACCTTTAGACTTCCACCACCCCTTTAGACTCCCACCACCACCTTTAGACTTCCACCACCACCTTTACTTCCACCACCACCTTTACTTCCACCACCTCCTTTACTTCCACCACCTCCTTTACTTCCACCACCACCTTTACTTCCACCACCTCCTTTACTTCCACCACCTCCTTTACTTCCACCACCCCTTTAGACTTCCACCACCCCCTTTAGACTTCCACCACCCCTTTAGACTTCCACCACCCCCTTTAGACTTCCACCACCACCTTTAGACTTCCACCACCCCCTTTAGACTTCCACCACCCCCTTTAGACTTCCACCACCCCTTTAGACTTCCACCACCCCTTTAGACTTCCACCACCCCCTTTAGACTTCCACCACCCCCTTTAGACTTCCACCACCCCCTTTAGACTTCCACCACCACCTTTAGACTTCCACCACCCCTTTAGACTCCCACCACCACCTTTAGACTTCCACCACCCCCTTTAGACTTCCACCACCCCCTTTAGACTTCCACCACCCCCTTTAGACTTCCACCACCCCTTTAGACTTCCACCACCCCTTTAGACTTCCACCACCCCCTTTAGACTTCCACCACCCCCTTTAGACTTCCACCACCCCTTTAGACTTCCACCACCCCCTTTAGACTTCCACCACCCCCTTTAGACTTCCACCACCCCCTTTAGACTTCCACCACCCCCTTTAGACTTCCACCACCCCCTTTAGACTTCCACCACCTCCTTTACTTCCACCACCACCTTTACTTCCACCACCACCTTTACTTCCACCACCTCCTTTACTTCCACCACCTCCTTTACTTCCACCACCTCCTTTACTTCCACCACCACCTTTACTTCCACCACCACCTTTACTTCCACCACCACCTTTACTTCCACCACCTCCTTTACTTCCACCACCTCCCTTAACTTCCACCACCACCCTTTAGACTTCCACCACCACCTTTAGACTTCCACCACCACCTTTAGACTTCCACCACCACCTTTAGACTTCCACCACCCCCTTTAGACTTCCACCACCACCCCCCTTTAGACTTCCACCACCACCCTTTAGACTTCCACCACCCCCTTTAGACTTCCACCACCACCCTTTAGACTTCCACCACCACCTTTACTTCCACCACCTCCTTTAGACTTCCACCACCCCCTTTAGACTTCCACCACCACCTTTAGACTTCCACCACCCCCTTTAGACTTCCACCACCTCCTTTAGACTTCCACCACCCCCTTTAGACTTCCACCACCCCCTTTAGACTTCCACCACCACCTTTAGACTTCCACCACCCCCTTTAGACTTCCACCACCTCCTTTACTTCCACCACCCCCTTTAGACTTCCACCACCCCCTTTAGACTTCCACCACCACCTTTAGACTTCCACCACCACCTTTAGACTTCCACCACCACCTTTAGACTTCCACCACATGCACCCCCTTTAGACTTCCACCACATGCAGCCCCTTTAGACTTCCACCACCACCTTTAGACTTCCACCACCCACCCCTTTAGACTTCCACCACCACCTTTAGACTTCCACCCACCCCCTTTAGACTTCCACCACCACCTTTAGACTTTCACCACCACCTTTAGACTTCCACCACCCCCTTTAGACTTCCACCACCCCCTTTAGACTTCCACCACCCCTTTAGACTTCCACCACCACCTTTAGACTTCCACCACCCCCTTTAGACTTCCACCACCCTCTTTAGACTTCCACCCCACCTTTAGACTTCCACCCCCACCTTTACTTCCACCACCACCTTTACTTCCACCACCACCTTTACTTCCACCACCACCTTTAGACTTCCACCACCTCCTTTACTTCCACCACATGCACCCCCTTTAGACTTCCACCACCACCCCTTTAGACTTCCACCACCACCTTTAGACTTCCACCACCCCCTTTAGACTTCCACCACCCCCTTTAGACTTCCACCACCCCTTTAGACTTCCACCACCCCCTTTAGATTTCCACCACCCCCTTTAGACTTCCACCACCCCCTTTAGACTTCCACCACATGCACCCCCTTTAGACTTCCACCACATACACCCCCTTTAGACTTCCACCACATGCACCCCCTTTAGACTTCCACCACATGCACCCCCTTTAGACTTCCACCACCTGCACCCCCTTTAGACTTCCACCACCTCCTTTAGACTTCCACCACTCCCTTTAGACTTCCACCACATGCACCCCCTTTAGACTTCCACCACCACCACCCCCCTTTAGACTTCCACCCCCCCCCCTTTAGACTTCCACCACATGCACCCCCTTTAGACTTCCACCACATGCACCCCCTTTAGACTTCCACCACATGCACCCCCTTTAGACTTCCACCACATGCACCCCCTTTAGACTTCCACCACATCCACCCCTTTAGACTTCCACCACATGCACCCCCTTTAGACTTCCACCACATGCACCCCCTTTAGACTTCCACCACCCCCTTTAGACTTCCACCACCTCATTTAGACTTCCACCACCTCATTTAGACTTCCACCACCCCTTTAGACTTCCACCACCCCTTTAGACTTCCACCACCACCTTTAGACTTTCACCACCCCTTTAGACTTCCACCCCCCCTTTAGACTTCCACCACCACCTTTAGACTTCCACCACCCCCTTTAGACTTCCACCACCCCTTTAGACTTCCGCCACCACCTTTAGACTTCCACCACCCCCTTTAGACTTCCACCACCCCTTTAGACTTCCACCACCACCTTTAGACTTCCACCACCCCCTTTAGACTTCCACCACCCCCTTTAGACTTCCACCACCCCTTTAGACTTCCACCACATGCACCCCCTTTAGACTTCCACCACCACCTTTAGACTTCCACCACCTCATTTAGACTTCCACCACCCCCTTTAGACTTCCACCACCCTTTAGACTTCCACCACCCCCTTTAGACTTCCACCACATCACCCCTTTAGACTTCCACCACATCACCCCCTTTAGACTTCCACCACCCCCTTTAGACTTCCACCACCCTTTAGACTTCCACCACCCCCTTTAGACTTCCACCACCCCCTTTAGACTTCCACCACCCCCTTTAGACTTCCACCACATGCACCCCTTTAGACTTCCACCACCACCTTTAGACTTCCACCACCACATTTAGACTTCCACCACCCCCTTTAGACTTCCACCACACCCCCTTTAGACTTCCACCCCCACCCCCCCTTTAGACTTCCACCACATGCACCCCCTTTAGACTTCCACCACATGCACCCCCTTTAGACTTCCACCACATGCACCCCTTTAGACTTCCACCA
>JAWQFJ010034926.1:7500-13002 GCA_034096865.1 Theodoxus fluviatilis | reverse complement strand
ACATGCACCCTTTAGACTTCACACCACTCCCCACTTAAGACTCGTTCACCACAAAGCACCCATTCACATTTAGACTCCACCCACCTCATATTAGGATCTTCCAACCAACTCATTTCAGACATTCCACACACGCGAGAAATCAGAGAAATTACTCTGAAAGGGACAGTCTCCACGATCCCAAACCAGTTAGATGACAACCACCACCTTTAGATCTCACCACACTGCAGACACCTTTTATAGACTTTGCGACGTCACCACCCTCCCCTGGGACTTCCACTCACTACAACCCCACCTTAGTACTATCCTAACCACCCTTTAAGAATTCCAACACCCATTAGACTTCACACCCCCTTAAGACCGCTACGAAAAACAGCCAGTAGTACGACTTCCACCAAACCCTTTAGACGTTTCCACCACCATCTGATTAGAAATCGTCCACCACCACCTAGAGATTAGACTTACCACGACGCACCAATTCTTAGTTCCCGTGTCATCCATACTCAGCTTGTTTTGTTGTTGTTTTTTTTTTTTTCTTGAGAGAGATGTGGTGGAAGTCTAAAGGGGTGGTGGAAGTCTAAATGAGGTGGTGGAAGTCTAAAGGAGGTGGTGGAAGTCTAAAGGGGGTGGTGGAAGTCTAAAGGGGGTGGTGGAAGTCTAAAGGGGGTGCATGTGGTGGAAGTCTAAAGGGGGTGCATGTGCTGGAAGTCTAAAGGGGGTGCATGTGGTGGAAGTCTAAAGGGGGTGCATGTGGTGGAAGTCTAAAGGGGGTGCATGTGGTGGAAGTCTAAAGGGGGTGCATGTGGTGGAAGTCTAAAGGGGGGGGGGGGTGGAAGTCTAAAGGGGGGGTGGAAGTCTAAAGGGGGTGGTGGAAGTCTAAATGAGGTGGTGGAAGTCTAAAGGTGGTGGTGGAAGTCTAAAGGGGGTGCATGTGGTGGAAGTCTAAAGGGGGTGGTGGAAGTCTAAAGGGGGTGGTGGAAGTCTAAAGGGGGTGGTGGAAGTCTAAATGAGGTGGTGGAAGTCTAAAGGGGGTGGTGGAAGTCTAAAGGGGGTGAATGTGGTGGAAGTCTAAAGGGGGTGCATGTGGTGGAAGTCTAAAGGGGGTGGTGGAAGTCTAAAGGGTGGTGGAAGTCTAAAGGGGGTGGTGGAAGTCTAAATGAGGTGGTGGAAGTCTAAAGGTGGTGGTGGAAGTCTAAAGGGGGTGCATGTGGTGGAAGTCTAAAGGGGGTGGTGGAAGTCTAAAGGGGGTGGTGGAAGTCTAAAGGGGGTGGTGGAAGTCTAAAGGTGGTGGTGGAAGTCTAAAGGGGTGGTGGAAGTCTAAAGGGGGTGGTGGAAGTCTAAAGGTGGTGGCGGAAGTCTAAAGGGGTGGTGGAAGTCTAAAGGGGGTGGTGGAAGTCTAAAGGTAGTGGTGGAAGTCTAAAGGGGTGGTGGAAGTCTAAAGGGGGTGGTGAAAGTCTAAAGGTGGTGGTGGAAGTCTAAAGGGGGTGGTGGAAGTCTAAAGGGGTGGTGGAAGTCTAAATGAGGTGGTGGAAGTCTAAATGAGGTGGTGGAAGTCTAAAGGGGGTGGTGGAAGTCTAAAGGGGGTGCATGTGGTGGAAGTCTAAAGGGGGTGCATGTGGTGGAAGTCTAAAGGGGGTGGATGTGGTGGAAGTCTAAAGGGGGTGCATGTGGTGGAAGTCTAAAGGGGGTGCATGTGGTGGAAGTCTAAAGGGGGTGCATGTGGTGGAAGTCTAAAGGGGGTGGATGTGGTGGAAGTCTAAAGGGGGGGGGGTGGAAGTCTAAAGGGGGGGTGGTGGTGGTGGAAGTCTAAAGGGGGTGCATGTGGTGGAAGTCTAAAGGGAGTGGTGGAAGTCTAAATGAGGTGGTGGAAGTCTAAAGGGGGTGCATGTGGTGGAAGTCTAAAGGGGGTGCATGTGGTGGAAGTCTAAAGGGGGTGCATGTGGTGGAAGTCTAAAGGGGGTGTATGTGGTGGAAGTCTAAAGGGGGTGCATGTGGTGGAAGTCTAAAGGGGGTGGTGGAAGTCTAAAGGGGGTGGTGGAAATCTAAAGGGGGTGGTGGAAGTCTAAAGGGGGTGGTGGAAGTCTAAAGGGGGTGGTGGAAGTCTAAAGGGGGTGGTGGAAGTCTAAAGGTGGTGGTGGAAGTCTAAAGGGGGTGGTGGTGGAAGTCTAAAGGGGGTGCATGTGGTGGAAGTCTAAAGGTGGTGGTGGAAGTCTAAAGGTGGTGGTGGAAGTCTAAAGGTGGTGGTGGAAGTCTAAAGGTGGTGGTGGAAGTCTAAAGGTGGGGGTGGAAGTCTAAAGGTGGGGGTGGAAGTCTAAAGAGGGTGGTGGAAGTCTAAAGGGGGTGGTGGAAGTCTAAAGGTGGTGGTGGAAGTCTAAAGGGGGTGGTGGAAGTCTAAAGGGGGTGGTGGAAGTCTAAAGGGGGTGGTGGAAGTCTAAAGGTGGTGGTGAAAGTCTAAAGGTGGTGGTGGAAGTCTAAAGGGGGTGAGGGGGTGGAAGTCTAAAGGTGGTGGTGGAAGTCTAAAGGGGGGGGGGTGGTGGAAGTCTAAAGGGGGTGGTGGAAGTCTAAAGGGGGTGCATGTGTTGGAAGTCTAAAGGGGGTGCATGTGGTGGAAGTCTAAAGGTGGTGGTGGAAGTCTAAAGGTGGTGGTGGAAGTCTAAAGGTGGTGGTGGAAGTCTAAAGGGGGTGGTGGAAGTCTAAAGGGGGTGGTGGAAGTCTAAAGGAGGTGGTGGAAGTCTAAAGGGGGTGGTGGAAGTCTAAAGGTGGTGGTGGAAGTCTAAAGGGGGTGGTGGAAGTCTAAAGGGGGTGGTGGAAGTCTAAAGGGGGTGGTGGAAGTCTAAAGGGGGTGGTGGAAGTCTAAAGGTGGTGGTGGGAGTCTAAAGGGGGTGGTGGAAGTCCAAAGGGGGTGGTGGAAGTCTAAAGGTGGTGGTGGGAGTCTAAAGGGGGTGGTGGTGGAAGTCTAAAGGGGTGGTGGAAGTCTAAAGGGGGTGGTGGTGGAAGTCTAAAGGGGGTGGTGGTGGAAGTCTAAAGGGGGTGGTGGAAGTCTAAAGGTGGTGGTGGAAGTCTAAAGGTGGTGGTGGAAGTCTAAAGGTGGTGGTGGAAGTCTACAGGGGGTGGTGGTGGAAGTAAAGGAGGTGGTGGAAGTAAAGGAGGTGGTGGAAGTAAAGGAGGTGGTGGAAGTAAAGGTGGTGGTGGAAGTAAAGGAGGTGGTGGAAGTAAAGGAGGTGGTGGAAGTAAAGGAGGTGGTGGAAGTAAAGGTGGTGGTGGAAGTCTAAAGGGGGGGTGGAAGTCTAAAGGTGGTGGTGGAAGTCTAAAGGTGGTGGTGGAAGTCTAAAGGGGGTGGGGGGGTGGAAGTCTAAAGGTGGTGGTGGAAGTCCAAAGGGGGTGGTGGTGGAAGTCTAAAGGGGGTGGTGGAAGTCCAAAGGGGGGGGGGTGGAAGTCTAAAGGTGGTGGTGGAAGTCCAAAGGGGGTGGTGGAAGTCTAAAGGGGGTGGTGGAAGTAAAGGAGGTGGTGGAAGTAAAGGAGGTGGTGGAAGTCCAAAGGTGGTGGTGGAAGTCTAAAGGTGGTGGTGGAAGTCTAAAGGGGGTGGGGGGTGGAAGTCTAAAGGTGGTGGTGGAAGTCCAAAGGGGGTGGTGGAAGTCCAAAGGGGGTGGTGGTGGAAGTCTAAAGAGGGTGGTGGAAGTCTAAAGGGGGTGGTGGAAGTCTAAAGGTGGTGGTGGAAGTCTAAAGGGGGTGGTGGAAGTCCAAAGGTGGTGGTGGAAGTCTAAAGGTGGTGGTGGAAGTCTAAAGGGGGTGGTGGAAGTCTAAAGGGGGTGGTGGAAGTCTAAAGGGGGTGGGGGGGTGGAAGTCTAAAGGTGGTGGTGGAAGTCTAAAGGTGGTGGTGGAAGTCTAAAGGGGGTGGTGGAAGTCTAAAGGTGGTGGTAGAAGTCTAAAGGGGGTGGTGGAAGTCTAAAGGGGGTGGGGGGTGGAAGTCTAAAGGGGGTGGTGGAAGTCTAAAGGGGGTGGTGGAAGTCTAAAGGGGGTGGGGGGGGGTGGAAGTCTAAAGGGGGTGGTGGAAGTCTAAAGGGGGTGGGGGGGTGGAAGTCTAAAGGGGGTGGTGGAAGTCTAAAGGGAGTGGGGGGGTGGAAGTCTAAAGGGGGTGGTGGAAGTCTAAAGGGGTGGTGGAAGTCTAAAGGGGTGGGTGGTGGAAGTCTAAAGGGGGTGGTGGAAGTCTAAAGGTGGTGGTGGAAGTCTAAAGGGGGTGGGGGGTGGAAGTCTAAAGGGGGTGGTGGAAGTCTAAAGGTGGTGGTGGAAGTCTAAAGGTGGTGGTGGAAGTCTAAAGGTGGTGGTGGAAGTCTAAAGGTGGGGGTGGAAGTCTAAAGGTGGGGGTGGAAGTCTAAAGAGGGTGGTGGAAGTCTAAAGGGGGTGGTGGAAGTCTAAAGGTGGTGGTGGAAGTCTAAAGGGGGTGGTGGAAGTCTAAAGGGGGTGGTGGAAGTCTAAAGGGGGTGGTGAAAGTCTAAAGGGGGTGGTGTCTAAAGGGGTGGTGGAAGTCTAAAGGTGGTGGTGGAAGTCTAAAGGGGGTGGTGGAAGTCTAAAGGGGGTGGTGGAAGTCTAAAGGTGGTGGTGGAAGTCTAAAGGGGGTGGGGGGGTGGAAGTCTAAAGGTGGTGGTGGAAGTCTAAAGGGGGTGGGGGGGTGGAAGTCTAAAAGGGGTGTTGGAAGTCTAAAGGTGGTGGTGGAAGTCTAAAGGGGGTGCATGTGGTGGAAGTCTAAAGGGGGTGCATGTGGTGGAAGTCTAAAGGGGGTGCATGTGGTGGAAGTCTAAAGGGGGTGCATGTGGTGGAAGTCTAAAGGGGGTGCATGTGGTGGAAGTCTAAAGGGGGTGCATGTGGTGGAAGTCTAAAGGGGGTGCATGTGGTGGAAGTCTAAAGGGGGAGCATGTGGTGGAAGTCTAAAGGGGGTGCATGTGGTGGAAGTCTAAAGGGGGGGGGGGGTGGAAGTCTAAAGGGGGGGTGGTGGTGGTGGAAGTCTAAACGGGGTGCATGTGGTGGAAGTCTAAAGGGGGTGGTGGAAGTCTAAATGAGGTGGTGGAAGTCTAAAGGGGGTGCATGTGGTGGAAGTCTAAAGGGGGTGCATGTGGTGGAAGTCTAAAGGGGGTGCATGTGGTGGAAGTCTAAAGGGGGTGCATGTGGTGGAAGTCTAAAGGGGGTGCATGTGGTCGAAGTCTAAAGGGGGTGCATGTGGTGGAAGTCTAAAGGGGGTGTGTGGGGGTGGTGGAAGTCCAAAGGGGGGTGGAGGTGGGTGGGTGGTGGGAGTCCAAAGGGGGTGGTGGAAGGGGTGGTGGAAGGGGTGCATGTGGTGAGGGTGACAGGATGGAGATTAAGTGATCACAGACAGGACGCAAGGGGGAGGAGCAATAGTGGAAGTCGACCGGGTTTCAAACGATGAGAACTGCTGGTGTGGCAGGGGATAATTTTTGTGGTGAATTAACAATTAAGGAAACTTTCTCGATCCAGGACGTACAGGGAAGT
>JAWQFJ010034926.1:0-2500 GCA_034096865.1 Theodoxus fluviatilis | reverse complement strand
AAGGATGAATGGGTGGATGGTTGGATGAATGAACAGATAGATGGATCAGAGGATGGACAAATAAGTTAGTGGATAGATGGATGAAATTGATGGAGTGGTGGTGATGACGATGATGGATTAGTTTTGGTTAAGGTAATATGGGCACTCACAGGAAGTTCGGTAAGTTGGCCTGATCTTTTCTTTTTTTCTGAATTTATTAGTGTATGGAAGAGGTCAGATGAAACATAAGTCAAACTTTCTTTCACTGAAAATGCTCTATAAAAAGTAGCGGAATCCCTGAGAGCTCAAAAGGCAGGGAAAATGGGACAGCACACAGTTATTGTTTTCTTCCTTTTTTGTGTGCATGATTGTAAAAAAGTTTAGTGTTGATTGGGTTACCATGGCCACACCTTAATTTTGTTGCCTAACAAGAAAACTCATGAGTCAGGTGTAACACAGAGTAGTGACTTTCAGGATTGGGGTTATTATGAGTCAGACAGCAATGGATAATGACAGTTTTCACTGCCTAAGTCACCGCACTTTGTATGAGTCAGACAGCAATGGACCAGGACAGTTTTCACTGACTAAGATTTAGGATGGGTGCCAGCGATATCGATTGTCATGTGAAGAGTGACCAGCCAGTCACAGTGAAGAGTGACCAGCCAGTCACAGTGAAGAGTGACCAGCCAGTCACAGTGAAGAGTGACCAGCCAGTCACAGTGAAGAGTGACCAGCCAGTCACAGTGAAGAGTGACCAGCCAGTCACAGTGAAGAGTGACCAGCCAGTCACAGTGAAGACCCCACCATGTGTCCATGTTACATGCTAAAGCTGATCCATGACTTTTTTCTATCATGAATTTTAACAAGGAAGACAGAAACGAAATATGAGTTAAACAATGAAGTCGTCTCATCTTCCCTGCCCTATGGTCACTCAGGGAATCCACTTTTCAGTAAAAAAGCATTTTCAGGGAAAGAGAAATTTACATCTATGTTCTGATGAATCTATTGAATACACAACATTTCTCAAAACACACACGCACAGACACAGACACAGACACACACACACACACACATGCACAGACACACACACACACACTCACACACATACATTCAAACACATACACAGAGACTCATGCATACACACACACATACACACACACACACACACACACACACAAACACACACACACACATACACACACACACACAAACACACACACACACATACACACACTCACACACACAAACAGACACACACGCACATACACACACATACACACACACACACACACACAAACAGACACACACACAAACACACACACACACACACACATACACACACACACACACACACACACACAAACTCACACACACACACACACACACACACACACAAACTCACACACACACACACATACACACACACACACACACACACACACACACACACATACACACACACACATACACAAACACACACACACACAAACACACACACACACACACACACACACACACACACACACAAACACACACACACACACACACACACACACACAAACAAACACACACACACACACACACACACAAACACACACACACACACAAACAAACACACACATGCACACACACACACACACACACACACACACACACACACACACACACACACACACACACACACACACATCTCAATCTGACCTCCCCTTTTTTTGAAAGAAAAAAGTTCAGGCATACCTACTGACCCAGTTCTGTTTTGCTTTGTTACCTTACCTACAACCTTTTTCCTTGTTGTTGGCACACGATTCGTAAGATGCGAATAACTAGGGACACCGTGACTTGACTTGCGTTTACTCTAAATTGTTCTAGTGATTTTCGTGCTTACTGGCCTTATATTGCCTACAAAGGCTGATAGACCGTAAAGCACCATCCATCCATCCATCCGTCCATCGTTGTTGTTGGCCAAATCAGAAATGAAAAAAAGTTTGATTCTAACACGCAAAATAGGAGAGTGTCACTTTCAGACCAAGCTCGTGGAGGTACGATAAGAAAATGTAGAGTGAGATTCTCATCATGTCAAGGGGTACTCAGATGTGAAGCCTTGGCTTGGTGCGCACTTGAAGCACTCGGAAGCTCATGAGAGAGCACTGCTGTGTGCTGCAGTTTGTGCTCATGAGAGAGCACTGCAGCGTGTTCCGTAAGCTCAGCCGCTGTAAGCAGCTGTCAGCGCTGCTTCTGTGAAACCCTCTGCTGCGCGTCGCTGGGAAAAAGCGCTGGCAGCGCTGCGTAGCGGTAAAAATTGAATGCCAAGTCTGTCAGCAAAATGGCGGCCACTATTTCAGGTTATCGTTTCGGTGAAGACAAGTACATCAATTGTGAGCTGACGCATGATAAATTATATCTTATACGTGGCGGAAAGTGTGAAGGGAGATTACATTTTTATTTTATGTTCAAATTGCTTATGAACTTGATCGTAGTTTGCATGTTTTGGGGAAGAATACTTGTGTTGCGGAAGAATGTG
>JAWQFJ010034924.1:25000-26496 GCA_034096865.1 Theodoxus fluviatilis | reverse complement strand
AAACACTCCCTCTTAGTTCTCCGCTGCTCTCCTCGAGATACTTCACATAGGCGTTTCACATAGAAACACAGGTAGGCAGGACACAGACCTCACCTCTTTTCCACGCCCTGTCCCAGCCCCACAGAGCCCACGCGTGAGGATCTACCCGCTCCTGCGCCACTGCAGACGGGCTTCACCCATCTCCCACGCAGCTACCCGACTGGTGGCTACGCCCTGTGGCAGGGAGTTGGCGGTGAAGCGGCACGCCCAGCCTCGCTCTGCCTGCAGTCCCCTCCACGCCTCCTGTTCAGTGGGGTTCACTCAAGCGGGACGAGAAGAGAGAGAGAGAGAGAGAGAGAGAGAGAGAGAGAGAGAGAGAGAGAACGAGTAGCAGAGACAAAATGAGAGGGAGAGAGAGAGAGAGAGAGAGAGAGAGAGAGAGAGAGAGAGAGAGAGAGAGAGAATCAGAGACAAAATGAGAGGGAGAGAGAGAGAAGCAGAGACAAAAATTAGAGGGAAAGAGAGAGAGAGAGGGGGGGGGGGGGGGAGACAGACAGACAGACGGACAGACGAACGGAAGGACGGACGGACGGACAGAAAGAAAGACAGAAAAACAGACGAACAGCCAGCCAGCCAGCCAGCCAGCCAGCCAGCCAGCCAGCCAGCCAGCTAGCCAGCCAGCCAGCCTGCCAGCTAGCCAGCCAGCCAGCCAGCCACACAGATACACACACACGTACACACACACATACGTACACACACACACACACACACACACACACACACACACACACACACAAACACAAGCGCGCGTGCGCACACACACACTCACGAGGAAAAAAAAAGAGGAATGGACAACCAAGTAGTGAGAGCACATGTAACAAGAAAAGGCCAGAAATAAGATAAATATGAGTGCGCGTTTTGTAGAAAACAGAGATGTTATATGGTGTGTTAGATGCTGGCTGTTGGTGTGTAGAGGAGGCGGAAAGCAAAAGATACGTCGTGAGGAAAATCTGATGAATCGATACCAGCGTATCATCATGTCTTGAACACAGCGTCAGTGTGAGCTACATGTATAGTCAGCGGCCATGCTGACGGAGAAAGGCAACACAGGTAAAGGTCAAGCAAACTACAGAATATCTCTGAAAAGCGGTGGAGTCCTCTCATGGGCCGATATAACTCAAGTGAGGCACATCTCCTAACATCACATCCAACGGGTAAAAAGGAGTGGTTTGTTTCATAGTTTGCATAGTTTGATAAGCGACGAACACAGTCAGGGAGTGTTCTGTTTGCCAATCATAGCAGATTGCAAACATATTGCAACTTATACAGTTTAAGGTGTGCCTCTTTAATCTTACAACTAGGACTTGATCCAACACATACAGATGTTCTGCTGTCGTGCACTCAGGGGTTTTGTGTGTGGAGAACGAACCAACGAACCATGGAGCGTGCAGCTGCAAAGCGCTTTGCAGATAACAGAAACACCTACATGTAAGTTCACTGTTTGACTGTGCAAGAGT
>JAWQFJ010034924.1:0-12500 GCA_034096865.1 Theodoxus fluviatilis | reverse complement strand
GCATGGACAAGTTTGAAATTGGGATAATGTTTTTTTCGTTTCATGATAGAGACTCGTTCTTTATGCTTTGTTAAAGTCAGACAACTCTTCCCCTAAACATTGTCAGATGTAAACATTGAGTTTAACTCTGTCCATGCGCTCAGCCCGTGGTTCGAAGTTAATAAAATTTAAGACGTAAGTACCTTGAAACGTTATTTATGTGCAGGCAGGTTCGGAACCTGCAGGATCACGCCATCAAGGCGCATTTTCCCTCCCAGTTTTTTTGACAGATCCCTCCCTGAAATGCTTGGAGCATTAATGATGGTGGCAGGGCACCTGAACGTCCCGGTCGGGTCGTTGCACCGGCTGGCAGCCCTGGTGGAGCGCTCCAATCCCATGGGGACACCGATCAGCCGGAGGGAAGCCACCACCTGCGAGAACCTGCTGAGGCACTGGGGGCACCCAAAGCCACTGTCACCTTGGCACAGCCCGCAGCCGCCGTCCTCGCGGCTCCTAACGATCCCCCGGTGGAGGTGGAAGTGGAGCCACTCATCTCCTAGTCACCGGGGATAGGGGCTTCCCCAATCTCGGAGAGCGACGTGGCTAAGCTGGAGGCCACTCTGTGGGGCGGCGAGCAGGTAGGAAATCAGGCCGTTCGGGAGGTCTTCGCGATCGGTTTTTTCCTTTAGGAGTCGGAGACCCAGGGATCCGGACATCTGCGACCGGCGAGCCTGACTCCTCGATGGACGTAAATCCCTCTCGTTTATCACCTTGCAGGAGTAAACCAGCCGCGAGCGGGGAGGTACCGAGGGTCGGTGCACGGGAGAGCTTGGAGCCTCCCACCCTTCGGGCGGTGGCTGATTTTCCCCGGCTACAGGTGCGCTCCGGCGCCTTCTTGTCACGCGGGCAAAGTGTGTCCGAGGGGCCTGCCAAAGGTGAGTGTAACGAGAAGATTAGTTATACAAAGGCTGTGGCATCCGCGCCACGACCCACACCCACCGTAGAACCTAAGCCGTGCCCAAAGCCCCGGATACGTTTGAACAGGCTGAAGGGGGTCGGTTGGACCGGGAAGCACGGAAGTGTGTGCAGGAATCTCCTTGGAGGAGCAAACTGAAGACCGTGTTGTCCCTGGCACGGAGAGCCAATGGGCTACTTGATCGTCCCCAGGTGGACATTGAATATGCGGTAGCCTCATTTTGCGATCCTGGTACGCACCAGCATATGCTCAGGCACCAGCAGGCCTGGCGCAGGGATATCATGAGGGACCCGCGGCTCGGTATTGCCCTTGGCTTACACCCAAAGTATGCCAAGGAAGTACTCGCGGAACAAGAGAAAGTGGTTTGGCGGCTCAGGGAGCTGTCGAAACTACCCAAGGTTGTTGCCTTTGGTGAGGTCGGGTTGGATGAGACCAAACTTGCTACCTTGGAGGAGCAGGAGGTGGCTCTGAGAATCATCTTGTCAGGACTCAGGGATCTAATCTCCACTCGTCCTCTGCAAGTTCACTGCTGAGAGAAAGCTCAAGGAGACGTACTCTCTTCCGTTGGAAGATTCTCTCTGAGGAACTCCTCGCACAACAAGCGTGCAGGTGCACTTCTTTCAGGGCTCACCAAGGGAAGTACATCGATGGCAGCAGATCTTTCCCAACACCTATTTCAGTGTGGGGATCTCTGTTTTGAGGCGCTGTACAGCAGAGCAAGAAGAAGGCATTCGAGCTATCCCTTCATCAAGACTGCTGTTGGAGACGGACTGCCCGATCCGTCTGAAGAAGGGATTCTCCACCCCCTATCTCTTGGATGAGATCTCGAGCAGGGTGTCCGAAATCCGCGGAACAAGGCGGGTTGACATCCTGCGACTTTCCATTGAGAATGCCCGCCAGTTTTTCCAGCTGTAGACGGGATTCTTATCTTTGGAGAGTGGGGGAAGTAGGAAGCAGCATAGGTATGTGATGAGCATAAAGCTGGGCTATATCTATGCCATCACATCAAAATTTAGGTTTTCTATAATTAGTAAGCTATGAGCATCAATAATTCTTGTCTGATCATCATTTCCTCATGCAAAACTTTAGTTTGTCTGGTTATGAGTCTGTCTCTGCTGCTTCAACGTAGTTCTCCAAGTGGGCATTCTTCTCGCTCTTAATTTGTTTCATGGCTTTGTATTATTTTCGTCTCCTTGCTCTTTTACCTTTTGCCACCTCTGTAAAGGGCAGGTCGACCGTGTAGGAAACGAGCGCCATCCCCACCCCCCGGCAATTGGAACCGTCCTGGGGGCGTAAGAAAAAAACGGGGAAGAGTGTGGTAGGAAGCGCTCTGAGTTGGCTCCCTTGGAGGGCTGTCGACCTGTCAAATCACCGATTGGTGCTCACCCCGGGAGGTGAATTAAATCCAATAAAACAAAGCTGCTTCTTACATACAAATAATAATCATAATACATTACGAAAATGAATTGGGAAAATAGTAGATAGTTTTTCAGCACAGAAACATCAGCAAATAGAAAATGGAAGATGATAGATAATCATTCTTAATGCTAAAGGTAAGTAAGCCAGGATAGAAATAAAGACAAAAAGGGTTGAGTAGTTTTCACAAACCCCTCACCATGAAGCAGTAATAAGGTGCACTACTTTAAGCACAAAACAGACAAAAGAGCACATTCCATTTTATTGCTATTCTTATTAAATTCCCAAGCAGGAAAAGGAAGAAGTTTGGGATAAATCATACCCAGCTGTGGCTGTAAACAAAAAAGTCAAAAGGTTAATAACACTTTAAAACATAGTTTACTTTGTTATGAAGCTACATTGAATTAACAAAACATGTTTGATGTAAAGAAAATGCTTTATTGAAATCTGCTCCTCCATTTAGAATAATTGCTTTGCCTTCTTTGTACAGCGTTACCAGAGGAATGTCACCAGATCCTCTTCCCAATGATCAACGGCTCAAAGGAACCAGACATCATTTTCACCATCAACTTTCAGCATAGTCACCTTTTTTGGAATTATAATTTTATTCACCACTGCAGGCATGACAAGACAGACACCAAGAATAGAAATTCCAATCTCACTTTTAGAAACTTGTGTCACAAATTTTCTTTTATTTAGTGTTTTTTAAGGCATTAATGATTCACAACTTACACAAAGTCCTTGCTTCTTCAGGCTCCTGAGGAAACATTTCTTGCACTCTTTCAACAATTGCCTGAGCCAGAACCCCTTCATCTGAAACAGACAGATGTAATAATTTAAATGCACAAAAGAAACGCCCATACACTAATACTGGGTGATGTTTAGCATAGGAACTTTATTGTATTGAAAAATCACCATGACAAAAGTCCTATACCCAGAGACTTGAACATTGTATCACTTGGAAGAGTACTATATTTCCTACTGCAGAATCAAAAGACATTCTAACAAAATAGCATCTCACAGCATGCATTGAGAACACACAAACCAAATGTTTTCATAACGACTACAGAACTAAACTTTCGCCTCAGAAAGGAAATACTACTCACGGCGCATTCTGACTGTAGTCTCAGCTGCGCTGAATGCTCACTGCGTAGCTCTCGGCTTCTGTCCCGCAGTCTTCTTCAGCGCGAATGCTGAACAGTCCTGAGAGCGCTGGATTCAGCGAAGGCCACCGTGAGTGAACTCACGGCAGTGAGACTGAATCAGCAAGGAGTACACCGAGAGCAGTTGATGTCGGCCCCGGTCACGGTTCAAGAGAGGTTGTTGGCCGCGATGTAAATCGCCTCTTTGACGCCCCTCTGGAACCAGTATGCGCACGCTGTCCTGGTCTACGGTGCAATATTGTAACATTACCTTCCACTATTCCTCCATAAAGCTGTAACACAAAGAAAGTGTGTTCTTTGCCACAGACATAGTTTATGCACGTTTAAATGTTTTTTGCATGAATAAAGTCCACTACTGTGTCATCATTACCTGCCATTACTCGCGCATACAGCGCGCTTGGGGCAAATAAAGCTCGCTCGAGGCCCAAAACGGTGTCTCTGAGAGTCATCTTCTGCATCGACGGCCAGTGTGGGACGGAGGACGCCATTTTGAAAATCGTCTGAATCACCTCGGATCGGTGATGCACAGCGTTGCTCAGCGCTGAGTGAATCACGCCCCAAAATTGCTGTTCAGGAGTGAATCACATGCAGCGCTGTGCAGCGCTTTGCAGCGCTGCGCCTCCTGAACAAGCCTCAAGAGTGCACATTGGGGGCTCGGCTACCGGTCGGCGAACGGTAGGTCGTCTTGAACGCAGGGCAGAATACTCCCGTTGTTCCTGGAGTTAATGATGATACGCGTTTTCTTCTTACACATGAAATACAATGCAAAGTGTAAAACTTTGCCCAGTAGTACATGTACACTCCGAAATGAATTGCTGTTTTAAAAAACTAGGGCCACTTGCCCGCCATTTTGTGAAAGTGGGTGACATCTTACTTTTAGGAGAAAAAAAACACAAATTCATCAACATCCCTGGCAACGAATCATTTTGTTTTGTATCAGTGATCCATGAGAAAAGCAGAAAACCAATTTAATTATAAAAAAAAAGTCTGATAAAATCATCTCAAAACAGGAAAAACTGACCTGGAAATTGCATAAGTGCTCCATCAAAAGAAATATATTTCCTTATGCAGACTGCTAATTGATTGTGCTGGGAAACACTACACCTGCTTTCAGTGTCTAGTTGTCAGTGATCACTTACATTAATTTCGGTTTTAACACGCAGTGATATAGTACATCAAAGCGAGACAGTTCAATTCTGTGCTATGATTGTCTCTATATACAGGTTTATTGCATCATCCATGAAATGCATTGCATGTCTTCTTCTTCTTCTTCTCGATCGCCGATCACACTTGAAGTCCAGATCTTGAAATATAATCAGTGGTCCTCTGCAGCGCATCCACCGGCTCGTACAGTTTGTTGTGCAAGGACTCCGGCGTAGGCCAAATATCTGCCCTCAGCATCCGGAGGCTCCCGCAGTCCTGTAGGATGTGGGCCGTGTCCTGTTCTGTCTCTCCACAAGGACACATAGGGGAGGGCACAGCATGCATCTTTTTGTGAAGATGCTGGTTCAGTCTGTTATGTCCCGTTCTCAGGCGGAAGATGAAAACCTGCTGCGGTCCTGATAGCAGGTGGTAGCTGTCCTGTGGCTGGGGCGTCCTGTGCAGAGTCGTAATGATGGTCTTCACCTCTGCCAGGCTGACAGGGTTGTTCTCTTGATCATCTTCTGCGCCTAGCTTTGCCATTTTGTCTGCCTCTTCATTTTCTTGTACACCGCAGTGGGAGGGGATCCACTGCAGTACTGTCCTCAGGCTCTTGATGTTATTCAGCGCCTGTTCCAGCTGAGGCTGTTTGTTACTGGTCATCGCTTGCAGGACTGACAGAGCGTCGGTCAGAAAGACCACCTGGTTGTCATGGTTGAATCTGTCGATGATGGTATTTGCTGCATGGATCAGTGCTTGTACATCAGCTGTGTAGTTTGTGCAGTGGAGGCCTGTTGGTATAGCCTCTGCTTGCCACTCACCACTGGGGTACTGGATGTACACCCCAGCTCCTCCCTTTCTCACGGCATCTGTGGCTGACCCGTCTGTGTAGACCCGTGTCCATACTTCCTGGGGGTACCTTTCGTCAAGCATGGCAAGCGTCAGGGCCTTTTTCACCACACTGCTTTGCTCGTCCTTTGTTGTGAGGTGGGGGACGCTGGTCTGTATGTCCAGGTTTCCCAGTCTGTCTTCCCAGGGTGAGGCATCAAGGGAGAATGATGGTGCCTCTACCAGCTCTGGCATCACTGTCTGATGTTTTCTCTTGAAAGCCCTTAGAAGACTGCATTGCATGTGATCTTGACCACGCATCTCGTGGGAGAGCCGTCTGATAATGTTATCAACTATAATTCCTTGCAGGTTCACTGCCGATACGTAGCTTTCACTTCTTGGTTTATGCTTGATCTGGTTACCTGTTGTCTTCACGATGTCATTAAGCGTAATATCGCAAGTCAAGATGGTATGATCCACATAGACGAAAGAAAGAAACAGGTGTGCGATAGTATTTGTGCTTGTTATTTTGTAAAAGAAAAAAAGTACTCATTATGGTCCGATCCATAGCTAATCACTCAGTTGGCGTCCTGTTGGACTGGCAATGCAAATACCATCGTGTGTGTGTGAAGTTAGTGTGGAATCTTCCATCGTGTGTGTCTCTGTGTGTGTGTCGGGAGTGAGAGTAGATCTTGGCACATGAACGGACGCTGGCAAGACACGCTGACCTGGGGGACCAGTGCCAACGACGAGGATGGAGTTGCCGGACACTGGCGGTGGAGGTTGGATGTAGGGGATTTGTCGCTGCCTCTGTCATAGGGTTCCTCAGAGGACTTAGGCTGAGTCTGCAGAAGTGGCTAGGGTGGTAGGGGAGCTAACTCCAAGCTGCGGCAGAGACCGCATTCCTGTGGATCTGGTGAGATGACGCTCGGTCTGGATAACCCACTGCAGTCCCAGTGCTCCCCGGTGGCCACATTGGCTGCTTAATGCTGCCCCTGGCTAGCTACTGGAGCAGCCCCTAAAGGCCAGCGGCCAGGAGCTCCAGCTGATGAGGGGGACATCGAGCGGCTAGGGCCGTTTGTTTTCCTCACCACGCCTTCTTACGTCAATGGGAAAAACGAGACTGGAAGAGGGTCCGAATCGTATGCAACAGCCCATGAACACAAGTTCGCTAAGTCTACTTTGACCTTCATTTACTTCGGTACTACGCCCAATTAGAACGCACCCTAAGGGCTCCAGTCCCGCAGTTTATGCGCTCGCCCGCTTTGGCATGCGGCTGGCGGTAGCGGCGTTCGCAGTTGCGCAGTTTGGGGAGTTGCGTCCTCGGGTGGGCTGTTTAACTCGTGTTGCCTTTTCCCATCCAGAAGAAGAATCCGAGACACAACAAAGTAGTGATGGTGCTTTGTAGTGTGACTAGCCTTACAACCGACCTTGAGCCAGCATGGATAGAACTACTTCTCTTGAGGTGGACTTGAGGCTGGTACCTGACTGTGCGCCGTATCTGTCTGTCTCTCTGCTTCTCATTCTGTCGTCAAGTGCAAGTGAAGAATTGATCAAGTGGGCAAATGATCAGGGAGAAAAGTGAAATGCTCTTGGAACCTAAAATATGGGTGTTAAGTTGTTGTGTTAAAAACAACTTTACTTACCCTCTGGAGAGTCCAATCTGATGGATATAAAACACAGAAAGCAGGTCATGATGACCCAATGAAGTCCAAGTGTCCCCTGGGAAGCTCCTAGGGGGAGGGGGGAGGAGGGCTACCGAGCTACAGCACTGGGTACCAAGAGTTCAACAGCCAGGGATGTCTACTAATGAGAAAGGCATCCAGTGACTTTCCACCCTACTTTGTACTCTACAACATGCAGGCATTACTGGCCTGGAAACTCCACACCATAATTAGGAAGGGACGCGAAGGTCATTCTGTAAACCCGTTCACTAGCGTGCGTCGAAAGGGCAACTCGCAAGCTCCTGGGTCTCATCTCCGTAAGATAAGTAATGAGATTTCTAGAAGATAACGAGATTTTCTTGTCCAGAAGAAGGACAGCTACCGAAAAACTGATACAATGTGAACTTGTGTTGGTTAGTGGCCTCATGAGAGACACTCCCACCCCCTTCCGAGATAACTATGGCCTTGGATTGAGAAGGACGCCTTCGTAAAGGATTTTGAGAGGGGGTTCGATAAGGTCAACTCTGCTTATTCTTTTTCCCGCAAGATGTGTAACGATGGCAACGAGAGGCAAAAGTGCATTGGTGAGTGCACTTGTCAGACCCAGTTAGCACTGTTGAAGGACATGTTATGACGAGAGTTACATAATTGTGTTTCACACTCTTATGTGATATTCAAGGGAGCAGCGTACATGGTTCCCTGAATTTTGCCCACACATTTATATATAACCTTTAAAGGACATCATGTCCTATTCTACATCATGGCCTTTTGAATCCATCGCAGATTCTACATATGCTGTTCAAAACACTATTTACACGAGACACTGTCTTCTCACAGGATGAGGACACTATGACACGCAAACGGGATGCTATCTTTTCAGTTTACAGGGTATGTCGCTGTAAGTCTGTTCCTGTTTTTATGTATGTTCTTGAGTCGGACTGATTTTTAAAATGTATCTGTGTATCTATTTCCCTGTCCATCGAGTCAATCAATATGCATTTTGATGGCTATTTGTAGTGTGTCTGCACACGCGTGCGAGCGCATACGTAACTGTATGCCTCCTTTTATCTGTCTGTCTGTGAATCTCTATGTATGTGTGTCTGTCTGTGAATCTGTATGTCCTTGTGTGTACCTTTCCGTGTCTGTTTGTGTATCTGAGTATGTGGGTGCGTGATTGCGTCGGTGTGCCTGTCTTTGTGTCCGTCTGTCAGTGTGTATGCATCTGTGTGTGTATGTGTGTGTGTGTGTGTGTCTGTGAGTATGTCTGTCTGTGTGCATTTGTACCTGTCTGTCTGTCTGTCTGTCTGTCTGTCTGTCTGTCTGTCTGTCTGTCTGTCTGTCTGTCTGTCTGTCTGTCTGTCTGTCTGTCTGTCTGTCTGTCTGTCTGTCTGTCTGTCTGTCTGTCTGTCTGTCTGTCTGTCTGTCTGTCTGTCTGTCTGTCTGTCTGTCTGTCTGTCTGTTTGTGTCTATCTGGGTCTGTTTGTGTGTCTGTGTTTCTGCGTGTCTGCCTGCCTACCTGCCTGCCTGCCTGTGTCTGTCTGTCTGTCTGTCTGTCTGTCTGTCTTTCTGTCTGTCTGTCTTTCTCTGAGTGCATGTGTGTCAAGCAAAGGCAATCAAAAAGGTGTTTCTGGTTTAAAGAAATTATGTTATCGTGGTAATCATACAGGAGTCAGTAATAAAATTGGGACAAAGAGGAAGACAGTGCATCGTTTTGGAAATTCAAGGACAGCGTGCCTTCTCCTATATTGGACCTGTAACCTCGAATAGCCTCCCTCTCTCAGTCCGTCATTCTGACATTCTGCCCCAGTTCAAAAGTGCTCCAAAGACCCACCTCTTCCGATCCGCCTTTCCCGCTGAGCTGCTTTGCCTTCCTTGACCTGGCCGGCAAGTGCTGTGTATTTTGTATAGTTTGTTCTATTTGTTCTATTGGATCTTAGTTTTTGTTTTCCGTTTATGTGTGTTGTGTGTGTTTTTGTGGGAATGTGGTGTTGAGTGGTTGTATGAGTGTTGATTCTTTGGATTGTAAACGCCATGAGCTTGCCTGTCAAGGGAAGGTATGTGCGTATGAATAAATTATTATTATTATTATTATTATTATTATTATTATTATTATTATTATTATTATTATTATTATTATTATTATTATTATTATCATTATTATTATTATTATTATTATCATTATTATCATTATTATCATTATTATTATTATTATTATTATTATTATTATTATTATTATTATTATTATTATTATTATTATTATTATTATTATTATTATTATTAAATGGATTTATTACAAGAGCTGATTGACTGGACGTTGCATTTGATCAACTCGATGATTAAAAACAGACAAACAAAAAGCAAGCAAAAGACAAACCAATATGTAACACCTTTTCGATTGTCTGTTCTATTACCTCATAATTCTGGGAAAGCTGCGTCTAAATTCACACATAGCTAGGGCACCTTTGATTATCTTTGGCTCAGAGTGACCCAATGTCATCCTCTCCCTGAGAGACCAACATGGAGGATTTCTAGGCCATGTCAAACAAATCCGTTCATGCCCCAGCTCGCCTCGGCCTCACGCTTTTTACCTCCACTTCAACGAATCGACAAATTCTATTTGACCTCCTCATTTCCCAGCACTGCTCAACGCTAGAGAGTTTTTCACTACAAAAACATGCCACTGGCCTGGTGGACGAAAAAAATGTCCTCGTCGTCTATCGCGCTTGTCCGTGGTTTGATGTCGAGGCACTCTAGGCGAAGAAGGCAGGGGTTTTCCCAGAGGAAGGAGAGAGGCAATTGAAAGAAAGAGGAACGAATGTTGACGCAGGGGCAAAGTGCAAACAGACGAACGCCCTAGACCTCGCAATTCCGCAAGGGACGCAACTCAATTACGTTTGATAGCGAACTTTCTTTGGCCGTCTACTGCTTTAATATGTTTTAGACAGTCAGCAACTCTGGCCCAGAAGTTGGAGCAACGTGATAAGTTAAAACTTTACAATGTATATGACAAAACTGGATCGAAATTGTGTACCTTTTGAAATTCAAAAGGAAAGTTTGCTCTTGGTGGTATGTAGATGTTGTATAATTCAATTAAATTGGCAACAATAAAACCGAAAAAAATATCAGAAGAGGTACAACATGTTTGTGCACTGGAAGTGTTGCGTTCATTGTTTGAAGCTGCATCAAAACCAGAGTAGTTCTTTCACAAAAGAACTCTCGTTATTGTTTTTGTACTTGCACTATGGTGCTTTCAGCTTTAAATGTTTCTTTGCACTTCCAGTCAGCCCTTCGACAATCCACCGTGGAACTCTAGTCAGTCCACGAGTTTTATCATCGATAACTTGCTGCGTCATATTCAGCCTTCGCGATCACTGCCTGGTTTCGACAGCTGAATAACCGTTGTCGCTGACACTACACAGTTATCTGAGGAGCGTTTATCAGATAACCGAGGTGGGTTGCAAACAGTCAATCCTAAAGCTACCTGCGCTATTCTCCTGCGAGACCAGAGGACTGTTTCGTTTCGTAGGGTAAAATAATTGTTTAGAGATGAGCGCTAACGGCGAGCGTTGCATCGCCCTTTTTTCAAAATTATCGAACGTGTTCACGTAGGCGTTCGCCGTGAGCTCTGATCTCTGAACATAAAAAAGGAAGACCGAAACGAAACGTCCCTCCGGTTCCGCGAGAGAATGGCGTATGATGCGTGGGGATTACCCCTACGTTCCGTTGCACTCTGCTTCATCTCTGCCACGATGTGGCAGGCTCAGGAGTTTTGATTGGTTAGTTTCTGTAATTACTTAAAAAGCACATTATCATTAAAAGTTGAGAGTTTTGGAGACCCTTTTTGAATACATGAATCTCCAAAATTATTTCACAGACAGTTGAATTATTTCACAGACAGTTGTATCCCTCTTGATCGACCAGACGACTTAATAAAAGCATTAGGGTCGATTATCGTTGATAACAAAAGGGAGGTAACCATCACCAGTCGTAAAGGAAGGTCAAGAGAATCCCAAAATGTGTCGTCTGCTACTTCGTTACAGGTATAAATGCCGAGGTTCACTACAGACATCAAAACATGACATATAATCCACTCTGCCACGATGATGAGTGTACTACAGCATTCATTTCTTTGAAATTTAAAAGCAATCGGCATGTCTGCCACTTCCATGGCTGTAAAACATCATGACTCGAAGGATGTGTATCATGCAAGTCATTGGAGTGACTTCCATTTAAGTTTATGTTTAGTATAAGCCAATTAAATGCGACTAAGGGCTCTGTAGTATTATTGTTGCTAGGCACAGCAAGTGGCGCACTCTAGTGTGAAGCAGTTAGAGCTCCTTCTGAGATGTTCCAGCCGCTGCGCGACCTTGACAGGAAGTTGACCTCTGCCACTGGGTGAAACGTCACCAAAGATCGTGTATAAAAAATAATCGACCCTAATGCATTTATTCAGTTGTTTCTTCAATCAAGAGGGATAAAAT
This sequence comes from Theodoxus fluviatilis, assembly GCA_034096865.1. Lineage (NCBI taxonomy): Eukaryota > Metazoa > Mollusca > Gastropoda > Cycloneritida > Neritidae > Theodoxus > Theodoxus fluviatilis. Next base: position 853 of record JAWQFJ010034924.1, on the reverse strand, counting down.
GGAATGTGAAATCAATATGGGGATTCATATTGTCAAATAGGGCCTCCAAAACCCTCAACTTTTAATGATAATGTGCTATTTAAATTATAAAAAACCCAACCAATCAAAATTCCTCAGCCAGCTACATCGTAGCAGAGATGGAGCAGAGTGCAACAGAACGCACGGTTCTACCAGATACACTATATAGTATACTATAGTATCTCTGGTTCTACTGCATATCCCGCTTCTGATGAGCTTTTGAAGAGTTCTCTCCCCTTAATTAGTTCAAAGATTCTACGAACCGCTGGAAGTCATCAGTTGTTCGTGTATATTGCGCTGACAAAAGTTGATGGGTGTTAATTTCTATGGAAAAACCAACATACTTGAAAATAATCTTTCTGTAATACAAAATAAAATTGTAATTTTCCAAAATGTGCAAATATCGCGCATTTTGTAGAGGTTATAACCCCCCTTTCTCCCCCCCCCCTCCTCTCTCTCTCTCTCTCTCTCTCTCTCTCTCTCTCTCTCTCTCTCTCTCTCTCTCTCTCTCTCTCTCTCTCTCTTTCGAGCAGCAACCTCACCATCGGAAAATCCCCTGAATGTGGCCAACTCGAGTCCAGCACCACTCGAGACAGCAACTGAATGTGCGGGATCCTGTGGTGACGTCTCTGCATTGCCTGTATTCAGCTTTGAAAGCACTGCAGAGTTGATAGGGCAACAAGTGCAGGGCCGTACACCGAAACATCGCTGCTACTCTCGAGAGACTGACTACCGCAGAAGGAGGCGCCACTCGGGCAGTAGGAGTGCACCCGCAAGCCTGGGAAACACTCCAGTCACGGAGTGGCAACCCAGTGGGCCACATTCAGTCAAGAGC
>JAWQFJ010034923.1:5000-26216 GCA_034096865.1 Theodoxus fluviatilis | reverse complement strand
GATCGATGAAGTGGCCTATTGATCAGGGGGTAGAGTGTAAAGCGGTTTGAATCATACAGATGGTCGATAAATCGTTATATAAAAACCAAACCTTTAAACAAAAGTGCCCTTTTAACTTGTTGGTGATGGGTTTCTTCATGACTGTTAACTCTAGATTTGTGTTTCGATACCCAGGTGCTTTTCTCTTATCTGTTACTTTATTGCGTGTCACGAAACATTCTAGTGCTGAATACTCCTTGTTTCAGAGACTCGTGCATTCGTTGGCGAGTAATTTACTTCATGTGTGGAACGTGTTATACGTGACAACTGAAATGGTACATTACAAAAAATTTGTTCGCCACATCCTGAGGAAATGGGAAGAATTGGTCAACGTCTACAGAGAGGAATACAAGTAGTTTTGAAATTCTCTGTGTTCCATGCTGGAAAACCTGCAGGCTCAATACTCACAAGAAATGTCTCTATAAATCACAGTCTTGCAGAGCTGACGGAGCAAAACTCCGTTTGAATGAACGCGTTTCTGTCGCTGTTTGTTTGCACGTGGCCAGTCTGAAAGTAAGGGCTGACAGCAGCAGATGGTGGAGGAGCTTTGTAAAACATGAATGACGACTGACTGCTATAGACAGGCACGTGAAAAAGTACAGCTCTCACAGCCGGGCACCTCTGTGCTGTGTAATGTTTACACTCGGCCTTTAACCGGAAAATCCCGGGTTGTGTACCTGCCTCAGGTACTCAGGCTTTTTCTTTTTCTATACCCTGCTAGATTTGGGAAAGGCTTGACAGCTTTGCTCTGCTGTGCTGCGTTACGCGTGCGCCGTAACCGGTAGGTCGTGGGTTCAATCCCCGGCTCGAGGTCCTGAAAGTTTTGGTTTTGTTTTCACTCTATGCTTTATTCGAAGCTCCAAAATGTAGACATGCTGCGTTGCGTTTCAGCTTTGGGTGGACAGCGGACTGCTGGTACTGACCACTCTCAGCTGCGGCACTGGTGGCATCATCACTCTGTCCTCCTTCACTCACTTCCACAGCAACTGCTTCAGGTAGGTCTCGTAGAGGACGTGGAATAAGTAACGTATGGAACGACAGAAGAAGAAAACACACACGCACATACAAATCCAAGTGACTGTCAGTCTGAGAGAGAGAGAGAGAGAGAGAGAGAGAGAGAGAGAGAGAGAGAGAGAGAAGAAGCTGACTAAGCGAACAGCTGATTGATTTGCGAATTAACTGACAGCGACCTGCAAAGAATGGAGAGAACTAGTGGAAGGACCCGATTGCGTCCTTGCTCAAAATCATCGACAGCGTTGCTAAACAAGAGGGAATAACTCTGCTCGGCTTAATGCACTCCTGAACTACACGTTACTGTCAATGCAGCAGATCTGTCTACCTGCCTGCCCACATCTGCACACACGTGTGTTTGTGCGTGCGCGGGTGCATGTGTGTGTGTGCGTGTGTGTGTGTGTGTGTGTGTGTGTGTGCGAGCGTGCGTGTGTGTGTGTGTGTGTGTGCGCGTGTGTGTGTGTTGAGAGAGGGAGGGAGGGAGGGAGGGAGGGAGGGAGGGAGGGAGGGAGGGTGGGAGGGAGGGAGGGAGGGAGGGAGGGAGGGAGGGAGGGAGGGAGGGAGGGAGGGAGGGAGGGAGGGAAAGAGAAAGAGGGGTGGGGGAGGGGGAGAGAGAGGGGGGGGGGAGGGAGAGAGAGAGGGGGGGAGGGAGAGAGAGAGAGAGAGAGAGAGAGAGAGAGAGAGAGAGATAGAGTGTGTGTGTGTGTGTGCGCGCGCGCGCGTGTGTGTGTATGTGTGTGGCTAGTTTTCTGTTTCATGCTTCATGTGTGCCTGCCCTTTTTGACTCACATGCGAAGCAAAAGTGAGTCTATGTACTGAGCCGTGTCGTCCGTCCGTCCGTCCGGGCGTCCGTCCATCCGTCCGGGCGTCCGGGCGTAAAAAACTTAAACGTTGGATTTTTCTCGGAGACTATTAAGTCTATCAACACCAAATGTGGCATAATGGTGTATGATGACAAGGCCTCAAAAAACATACATAGTGACTTGACCTTGCTTCAAGGTCAAGGTCACAGGAGCCATAAATGTGGTCTCAAAAACAGTCATTTTTCACATTTTCCCAATTTTCTCCCACGTTATTGAGAATGGCGACCTTAGCTACAAGTGGTATATAGGTCAAAGCAAGCCCTATCTTTTGATACCAGTTTGGTTGACTTTGCTTCAAGGTCAAGGCCACAGGATCTCTTCAAAGTTGGATTGTATACATATTTTGAAGTGACCTTGACCCTGAACTATGAAAGATAACTGTTTCAAACTTAATAATTACGTGGGGCACATGTTATACTTTCATCATGAGACACATTTGTTCACATATCATCAAGGTCAAGGTCACTTTGACCCTTATGAAATGTGACCAAAATGGGGTAGTGAACCACTAAAAGTGACTATATCTCATGGTAGAAAGTGCCAATAAGCACCATTGTGCTTCCTATGTCTTGAATTAACAGCTTTGTGTTGCATGACCTTGGATGACCTTGACCTTGGGTCAAGGTCACATGTATTTTGGTAGGAAAAATGTGTAAAGCATTTCTTTGTGTATGATGTCATTGGTAGGTTTAGTTGTTTGACCTTGACCTTGAAGGTCACCTGAAGGTCAAGGTCATATAAAGGTCAAGGTCAAGCATGTGAGTCGTATGGGCTTTGCCCTTCTTGTTTTCCTTGTTGCTGCGTGAGTGTCTGTTTCACTGTTCATGCGCTCCAGGAAAAGTTGTTATCACCTCGAAGATATTTCAATATCATACCTGGTATTTGATTGAATTATTTTGACTGTTTCAGAAGCGCCGTGATCGTGACGATATGGAGCGTGGCAGCCTGTACACTCTCTGGGGCCTGCATGTTTATATGCATGGGGATTCTAAACGACTCTTCAAACCAAACAGTATTCGATGTGGATATCAACGTCTCCGGTTAGAAGTGCTTTCTAGATATCAACGTTTCCACACTTATGTGTACGTGATACGTGTTGTTAGGACAGCTGAATCCAGATTTTGTTAGGTGATGTTAGTGGTTTTTTGTTATACGTCTGTCGCGTCCATTTTTGTTTATACTTTGTAAGAAAATAAGGTTAGGAGACGACGCACTTGCTGACTGCCTGACTGCCTGACTGCTTGACTGCCTGACTGCCTGACTGCCTGACTGCCTGACTGCCTGTCTGCCTGACTGCCTGACTGCCTGACATACTTACTGCCTGACTGCCTGACTGCCTGACTGCCTGACTGCCTGACTGTCTGACATACTGACTGCCTGACTGCTTGACTGCCTGACTGCCTGACTGTCTGACTGCCTGACTGCCTGACTGCCTGACATACTGACTGCCTGACATACTGACTAAATGGAAGAAGGGAGGGAGAAAACAGGAAGGATTGACTGTCATCTTGCCAGCCTGTCTGACACACTCCATGTGACGCTGAATACGTGCCTGACTTGTCTGACTGTCTGACGGACAACACAGGACACATCACTTGCACTGTCTAACTGTCTCATCGTCTGACTGTCTGAAGAAGTAAGACGCTTAACACACGTCTGTTTGACTTTCTCAGTTCTGTCTCTGTGCCTGCAGGTCCCAGCCTGGGCTACGCTGTGGTGCCTGCTGCCTTGCTGCAGATGGCCGGCAAGGAAGCGTGGTCAGCACTCTACTTCCTGCTGCTGCTGGTGACCTCCCTTGGGTCCTCTCTCGTGCTGGTGTACTCCCTGCACTCCGCCATCCTCCACGCCCTCCCCCTGCCTCGCCCCCTCCACCGCATCGCCATCCTCGTCCTCCTTGTCATAGTCCTCTTCCTCCTTTGCCTCAGCACTGCCTCGCAGGTGAGTGTTTAAGGCAATTTGTGTGATGGTCTGTTTCTGGATGAATTGGTGTGTGTGTGCGTGCGTACGTGTGTGTGTGTGTGTATGTGTGTGTGTGTATGAGTGTATGTATATGTGTGACTCACACACACACACACACACACAGACAGAGAGACAGAAAGGCAGACAGACAGACAGACAAACACACACACACACACACACTCACACACACACACACGCACGCACACACACACACACCACACACACACAGACATACACACACGAACACACACACAAACACAGACAGGGAGAGAGCTCATTTGTTTCCTCCAGTCGCACGCAATCCATGTTCTACCCCAGTCTTCCCTTTGACCCCAGGCCGGCCTGTACGTCTTGCTGTTGCTGGAGAAGTACGTGTACCTGGCTGCAGTACCCGGATTGTCCCTGGCGCTGCTGACAGTGGTCATGTGGCTTTATGGCGTCAGACGCTTTGCCAACGTGGTGGCCGACATGAAGGGAACCAACGAAACCTTATGCTGGCGATGGATATGGAAGTTCGTAGCGCCAGGCGCTCTCTTGGTGAGTTTGGATAAACGGACGTTGCAGTTTATTAAAGGTTCTGCCACCTTGAAGTGTGACGTCATTGGTTGTTTTCGGAAGTCCTGTGAATAAACTGACGAAACAAAATTCAATTACCAGATATGTATAAACAACTGCTGCTTCATTTTAATAAGATACATATTTTCATACAGTTGTTGAACGTGTCTTCATGACGCGTGAGTTTCAAGCATGCGCTGCCTGAATGCATTACAGTTTGAAAGACTGAAACAAATCCATACTCATGAATGCTTTGCACTGAGGGTCTTTCCACAATGGAACAATGGTAATCGTGATCTATGAGCAAATGTATAGATTGCCAGGTAAGTTATTGAAAATGATAAACTTAAGTGTGACTAAAGATGCAGACGATACAGTACATACCTTCGCTTTGGTCTTACGGGTTCGCGATGATTTGTACCGCGTGGGTTTACGGGACGACAACAACTGGTTGATAGCCATGCTTGCTTATGGACTAAACATGCATCTGTATGTATATTTCCTTATCAATCCCCCATGGACAGCAAGAGATTTTCAGTCTCCTTTGTTGCCTGCAGATTCACCTGGTGTTGGTGGTGATTACGTACGAGCCGTTATCAAAAGGCGAGAGTCGAGGGTTCTATCCTGGCTGGAGCGACACTCTGGGGTGGGTCCTGGCTTCCGCCCCATTGGCTCTCTCCCTCGTCGTCGTCATAGCAACCGTCCTGAAAACACCAGGAACCTTTGTCGAGGTGGGTGCTTGCTCTCTCTCTCTCTCTCTCTCTCTCTCTCTCTCTCTCTCTCTCTCTCTCTCTCTCTCTCTCTCTCTCTCTCCCTCTTTCTAATCTATCTACTCTATCTGCTCTATCTAATCTATCTAATCTATCTAATCTATCTAATCTATCTACTCTATCTACTCTATCTAATCTATCTACTCTATCTAATCTATCCATCCATCCATCCATCCATCTTTCTATCTATCTATCTTTCTATCTTTCTATCTATCTATCTATCTATCTATCTATCTATCTATCTATCTATCTATCTATCTATCTATCTATCTATCTATCTATCTATCTATCTATCTATCTATCTATCTATCTATCTATCTATCTATCTATCTATCTATCTATCTATCTATCTATCTATCTATCTATCTATCTATCTATCTATCTATCTATCTATCTATCTATCTATCTATCTATCTATCTATCTATCTATCTATCTATCTATCTATCTATCTATCTATCTATCTATCTATCTATCTATCTATCTATCTATCTATCTATCTATCTATCTATCTATCTATCTATCTATCTATCTATCTATCTATCTATCTATCTATCTATCTATCTATCTATCATCTATCTATCTATCTATCTATCTATCTATCTATCTATCTATCTATCTATCTATCTATCTATCTATCTATCTATCTATCTATCTATCTATCTATCTATCTATCTATCTATCTATCTATCTATCTATCTATCTATCTATCTATCTATCTATCTATCTATCTATCTATCTATCTATCTATCTATCTATCTATATATCTATCTATCTCTCTCTCTCTCTATCTTTCTATCTATCTCTCTATCTTTCTATCTATCTCTCTATCTATCTCTCTCTCACTCTCTCTCTCTCTCTCTCTCTCTCTCCCTCGCTCTGTGTGTGTGTGTGTGTGTGTGTGTGTGTGTGTGTGTATTTTCATCTGTCCTATGGAAACAAACGTTTCGGGTGTAGCACTTCATCAGTAAGATGTGATTCCATCACCTCCCAGCAATTTTTGTGATCAATATTTGTTTTACCATCCATATGCCTTTCTGTCCAAATGCCTTTCTGTCCATATGCCTTTCTGTCCATATGCCTTTCTGTCCATATGCCTTTCTGTCCATATGCCTTTCTGTCCATATGCCTTTCTGTCCATATGCCTTTCTGTCCATATGCCTTTCTGTCCATATGCCTTTCTGTCCATATGCCTTTCTGTCCATATGCCTTTCTGTCCATATGCCTTTCTGTCCATATCCCTTTCTGTCCAAATGCCTTTCTGTCCATATGCCTTTCTGTCCATATGCCTTTCTGTCCATATGCCTTTCTGTCCATATGCCTTTCTGTCCATATGCCTTTCTGTCCATATGCCTTTCTGTCCATATGCCTTTCTGTCCATATGCCTTTCTGTCCATATGCCTTTCTGTCCAAATGCCTGGTATATTTGCTTTAAAAAAACTTCGTTCCTACATTTTCCTGCCTACTCCTCTGTCTACTTCTGCTTACCTGGTAGGTGGTCTGATGTTCCTTCTTTCTCTCTCTCTTAATGCTGAACAATTAAAATTACAAAGATTCACGCTCAGAAAATACAAAGAGAAAAGAATTAAATACGAGATTGACTTAGTTGAGGCTATCATGTTGGTTTTGCTAACATACGTAATGAACGATGTAAGAAAGAAGTTTGTTTTAAATGCCTTGCCGACAAAATAAATTGTGAAAATGACTCTTGAGTGACGAAGACTTTAAGACTTTGTCATTCCGCCTTATTGTTTGAAATGAAATGAGTTCATATGAAAAGGTTGGCACGAAGAAAGTAATCAACTTAGGAGTGGATGAAGTAGGGTGGGTCAAGGTTGTGTTCGAAAAAAATGAAGCAGGTATGTAGTAGGTTTGACTTTACTCGCTGCCAGTATAAAAATGATCTCACCTTTTGTAGTGACCCAAAACCAAAGGGTAGCCACAATTTCAAAGGTGCAGGGAAAACTTATCGACATATTCTTTTTAACACAAATGATACCACACCTAGTGTGACAATGGATGACTAAATAAATTACAGCTTCTTGTATTCAAATTTCCTGACCTAGAAGTGCAGTTCGAGATTACTACACGTGACATGCATATTCACAAAAGAGAATTACCATAGGAAGTCTCAACAGCCACTGTCACCGAGGTCTTGTCGGGTGCAAATGCTTCTCCATTCTTCGTGAGAAGGACTTGAGGATATGGCGGGCTCACCACTCCTTGAACGAAGAACCCTTTGACCCCCATCAGTGCAGACAATGCCTTGCCTTGCCGGTCGAAGCACGCCCTAAAAGAGTTATGGTTTCCGCTCATTTCTTCGTGGATGTTTGCCAGGAACACAATGCATTTAGCTCTCATTGCAAAATCCCTCGTAGGAAAATATATGGCTTGTTTGGACAAACTAAATGCGCTCTGGTCCCTCGCGGAATTCGATAAGGGATGCAGTAAATAGAGTTCCCGGACGTTTGATTATAATGTCCTGAATAGCAATGCTTGTCTGAAATAATGCACAACTGCGTGCTCTTTTTCGAGTCATCTTGCGATGCAGAAACGTTCTCACTGAAACAGTAGTCCTTTGTTCGAAATGAAAGTTTTTCTGTGAAATTCTGTGTGCAATTTTCCCACCTAATAGTGGCATACAGAATATAAAGTAATATGCGTTCGTATGGTGTGCCTCCATGTTTTTCCAGTCATTATTATATTCAGTGGGATAAGAAAACAGACGCTCCACTCCACAACCCATTCCGAAAGACAAGTTATTGGCTAATCTATTAAACCAAAAGACGAGTTTAAAAATACTTTTTTTAAAATTCAAAGCCGACTTGTCCAAACCTTTTATTCATTTTTTTAAGGTGCAAGTGTACAAATCTATACAGTCAAATTCTTGCACTGGTCAGTGCAAAGCCACTTCAATCAACACGTGCATTCGATCTAATAATAATAATAATAATACAGACTATTTATAACGCACATACCTTCCCTAATAGGCAAGCTCATGGCGTGTACAATGATAAAGTCTACACTCATACAAAGCATTCTAACACTCACATACTATACAATTGAAATAAAAAGAACAATTAAATACAATACAATTAATTAAGTAGCAGGCAAAACACGAAACATAAAAGAGGCGCCTTCACTGCTCGTCAGGAAAGACTGACCGGAACAGGTGTGTCTTGAGGGAGGTTTTGAACTGGGACATGGAATTAGAGTGACGGACAGGGAAAGGTAGGCTATTCCATGTTACAGGGCCGATGTAGGAAAAAGCTCGCTGTCCTTGGGTTATCTTTTTGCGACGGGGGACATTTAACGTTTTGGTGTCTGCAGCTGAACGGTTATTTCTAGCGGGGGTGTAGACAGTGAGAATTTCTTTGAGTGCGTGTGGTGCAGTTTGATTGAAGAAGTTGAAACACATAATGGCTAGCTTATACTCTATCCTCTGAGCGACGGGGAGCCAATGCAGTGCACGAAGGAGTTTGGATGTGGGAGTTCTCTTGGGACATCTAAAGATTAATCTAGCAGCAGTGTTTTGGACTTTTTGCAGTTTGTTTAGCAGAGTGCCAGGAATGCCGGCAAGAAGAGAATTTCCATAATCAAGACGGGACAGAACAAGGGAAGTGACAAGGGTTTGAGTGGCCTGTTGTGAAAGATAGTGACGAATAGTGCCAATTTTCCTTAACTCGTAGTAAGCTAACTGGCAAACTTTGTTCACATGAACTCTCATAGAAAGATCATCATCGAACATGACACCTAAGTTCCTAACAGACTTTGAGAATTCTATCTCACTCTGGCCTATGGTTAGTTTCAGGGCCTGATCGAATTCGCCTCTACCGCCAACCAGGAGAGCTTCGGTCTTTGAATCATTAAGTTTGAGTTTGTTCTGTGTCATCCACTGTTTCACATCAGAAATACAAAGTTCACTTGCAGAGAGAAGAAGTTGGATTTGACTGGGATGAGTGGAGTTGTAGAGTTGCGTGTCATCAGCAAATTCACTGTGAGAGAATGAATGACTGTCAATTACGTTGGAAAGTGGTTGGGTGTACAGTAGAAACAGCAGAGGACCCAGAACCGAGCCCTGTGGGACTCCGTAATTTAGCGGGGCAGGATCAGAAGCTATACCCTGGATCAAAACAGTCTGCCTACGTTCTGAGATATATGATTTCAGGAAGGAGAGTGCTGTGTTGTCAATGCCAAAAACATGTCTTAGACGGGAGAGAAGAATTCCATGATCTATTGTGTCAAACGCAGCACTCAAATCTAACAACGCGAGAAGGGAAACTTTGGAATCATCAGATGCGACAAGGAGGTCGTTTAGAACACAGAGCAGAGCTGTTTCGGTGGAATGGTGAGCACGGTACGCCGACTGAAAACGAGCCAAAAGATCATCTAACAATGTCCTCCGAGTCCATTTGATAGCGTTTTTGTGAATGTCTTTCTTTAGTGTCTCTCCATAATTCTACACTATTTGGCATGACTTCTCATATGTGTGTGTCTGGTTGTCCTCAGATGACGCGGGTGACACAGCATACCGTCAGCAACCTTTGCCATACGAATGAATAATCACAAATGCTTGACCTCTGGCCCTGCACTGTTGAAATGGTGTTCGGGATCATAGCAACCACACGTTCTCTTTCTGCGTAGCGCATTTGTCAGAAGGAGGGAACTGGTTTTATCCTGTTTGTAATGGCCTCGTGAAGCTGGATATCTTTGAGGAGCGGAGAATTTTAGTGCATGCTCTTCGGAGACAAAGGGACGGCTGGACCCAGTGTCCTCTACCGGAGAGTTCAAGAAGAGCAGAAGGTAGGGCTGTGTATTTGGTGAGTTGGTGACAGGGAAATTCTTTCTATTGCTACTCCCAGTGGTCCACTGTCTTGATGAGTGGTGTGTATGGAGTGGTTTCGTGTGACGTCATCAGTTTCTGTGTCGCGGACAAAACGCCCGCCAGTAAGCACACATTGCAAGCCGTTTGCTATTATTTGTCAACCTCCAAGTAAAATTGCTCCCACTGCACCTCATAGCCATCCACCAAACGTTAAAAACGTTTAGGATAGGTGCACATTTCTGTCTCACTTATTTGCTGTTTTAATCAAAGTGGGATAAAGGCTGCACGTACGCAAAAGCAAAAACGAAAAAGAGTCAATCCCATAGAGAACTATAGGGCGACTATAGACCAACTTTGAAGTTAGATTATTCACGCCGCACCAGATAGACATTTACAAACCTTGGTAGACCGATAGAAAACACATGCACGTTTATATCGCATTTGTTTATTTTGCAATAAAAGTAGAATTTATACGATCAGGCATCTTACAAAATTGCAGATGTTCACGGTCACCTTAGTTATTAAACTTCCATTGCAACTGGTCGACATATATGCGTTTTCTTAATAAATAACCGAGAATGGAGTTAGGTTTCCTCCTTTTCCGGAGCGTGAAGGTTTGATTGAACCCACCTCTCCGTAAGATGGCTGAAAACTGGTCACAAATCTCGCGTAAATAAAACGGCAGCCATTAACGGATCGATTCTAGTATACGATATATTGTTCAATGTAGTTATGGTTTTTTTTCCTTTTCGATTATTCATTGTTTCAAATCTAAAAGAAACGAGCAAAACATTGCTAACATGGCCATACATAAAGCTGCGTGCGAAATGTGCTTTTTCCGCCAGTTAACTCCACCTGGAATGTGTACCACGTGACACCCATGGTGACTATTCCATAGTGAATGACTGAGGAAGGAAATAACCAGAATGACCCATGTTTGGTCTGCATTGTCTTTTCCGTTTTCTCTTATATGTTGTTATGTCTCAACAGGTCACTGGCGCGACTGGGCTAATTGTGCTTGTCTGTCACACTGTATTGTGGGACATGAGCGAGAGTCCGCCACAGAGCCTATTATGGGACTGCACATGGGAAAACTAGCTTAAGTAAGAAAAATGACAGAATAAAATATTTCAACCACAATGATATTTATGTATGTAAGCATATTCCAGAAAACAACAGCATGCTCGTAGACATTGTTTTTTCTTTGGCAGTAATGTAACGTTCAGGAAAAGCTATTACGTAACACTGTGCTCATGCCTTTTTTCAGTGTTTGTTTAAAATCTGTTTTGCTGACTTTAGCTTTGTTTCTCATGCACGGCTACATATCAGGGCCTGCTGTGCTAATTTCTATTTTCAAGCTGCAGAAAGGGTACGTTTTCAAATGAAGCTTGGACCTCACAGATGATACGATATCTAAAGCAGAATGGCATCATTGCTTTACAACTGTAGAGGGGGGAAAAATTTGAGGTACAAAATTTACGTGAAGTGTGATTGCCATTGGAACAATTATTATAAAATCTGAGTATATAAAACAAATACAACTTCTCTAGAGATGCATATGGGAAACAGCAATGATTCAGCTATCACTGGCTACGGCAAGGACATCGTTTTAAAACGTTCAAATGAAACGGCAAGTCACCTCATGGAAGAGACTGCACACACACACAAGAACAATGCCCCACGAACGAAGGAAGAACTGAAGAGGGGGAAAACCTTTCTTCAAGGGCATACCCTAAATAGAATGACCTCGACACTCAAATGTGAGCCCCAGCGGTGTCAAGGAAACCCCAATGCCTGCCTGCCTGCCTGCCTGCTGCCAGTCTGCCTTGTCTGGGATTGATGAGCATGTCCAGAGAGCGGAAGCTGGGCCGACAACCCGATGGGAGGCCACTCACTCCCGCGACCCGCATCCATACCGGGGCTGCAAGGTTGCCTTGGTGTAGAACCCTGCCACCCTGGGAGCCAATCATTAGCTTTTAATCGCTGTCACGTGACAACTATGGCGCTTTCTTCGGGGTCATGCAATATTGCGCGGATACCCAAGTCTGCCCATGACCTGCCGCATCGAGTTCTATCGGGTTCAGGCGTTTGATGCCAGATGAAAGCGGTTCCTCTGCAGTCAAGAGGCTGCGTAGTTTCACACCGGGCAGCGTAAACATGACTTAGAGCGATCGCCTCCCGAGGTTCAGTGCACGCAGAGACGGAAATCTGGATAAGAATGCATTCAGGAATGCAGACGAAAGTGGGCATTCTCAAGGTCGAAGTTGAGTGGATTTTAAATACCTCCTGTTCTGATCGTTTCACGAGCGTGGTTAAAGTTTTATCGTCACACGTTGGACGTTTGAACTGTTCGGACATTCGGCGCAGTAGCAGGTCACGCGCGAGCTCTAGATCTCCCCACGTTTTGCATATACACAGCGTGGGAATGCACAGCGAAAAGCCTCAACGCATGCTCTTGATGTGTCCACCGCCATACCAGAGTGCACTTGTACCGAACGAACAGGAAATCAATGATAAATGATGCTTTCTCACAATGGCGAAGCAATTAAAGATACGTAGCCGTTGAAAGACATTTTAAAACACCATTATTAGCAAAGCAATACTGAAATGTTGGAAACATAATGTTCTCAGGACATATCTTGAAGTACCCAGCTAGTGTATCACGTCTTATGGGGGTAAAATATTCATCTCCCTTTGTTAGCAATTGCTAAAGCCATGGATTCAGTTTTGTTGGGCCAATGAAAATTGTCGCAAGTGTGTTTACATCCCAGCAAATTATGGAAAGAAATGGTAAAACTATTTTGGTATGAATAAAATTGCAGCTGTGCAGTTCACTTTCTTAAAAACAATCTGCTGACAAAACGATGGTCCGAGACAATACAATAAATACAATACAGTACAATACAATACAACACAATACAATACAATACAATACAATACAATACAATACAATACAATACAATACAATACAGTACAGTACAATACAATACAGTACAATACAATACAATACAATACAATACAATACAATACAATACAATACAATACAATACAATACAATACAATACAATACAATACAATACAATACAATAGATACAATACAGTACAATACAATACAATACAATACAGTACAATACAATACAGTACAATACAATACAGTACAATACAATACAATACAATACAATACAATACAATACAGTACAATAGATACAATACAGAACAATACAATACAATACAATACAGTACAATACAATACAATACAATACAATACAATACAATACAATACAATACAGTACAATACAATACAATACAATACAATACAATACAATACAATACAATACAATACAATACAGTACAGTACAGTACAGTACAGTACAATACAATACAATACAATACAATACAATACAATACAATACAGTACAGTACAATACAATACAGTACAATACAACACAATACAATACAGTACAATGTGTCAACCAAATACATAAAGAGACGTGAAGAACACTGCGTAATATGTATATTACAATTAATACAAAGTTATTTACATGAGCTAAAGGAAAAAGAGCCCCAGACAAATTTGCTCGAACATTGTAGCATATTTACAAGGATAACAAGTAAAATCAGTGGCTTCCAAATGTGCATGAACATCAAACATGAATCAGAATAAGAGGCTATAATCATGAGACAAGATTCACTATACGTGTTTGTAACTTCAAAGAAAAGGAAGCCTAAACAAAGGAGGTGAAACGAGTCACTAAGTAAACAGAAATCTGGAGAGAGAGAAAAAGAATAACAGAAATCTACTGCCTCTTGTTGAAAAGTCTTGTTGAAAAGATGACAACGTACACAGACTGTGTAAGGCTGTGTACTCCTTGAAAGATGGTGCTCCAACGCTATAACAATTTTTTAATAATCCATAATTCATTCCCTACTTCGTCTGGATAAACTAAGCTAGATTCATTTTCACTCTTCTAAGCAATTTGTTTTGCAATTTCACCTCACAAAGTTTAAACTAAAGGCAACAAAAGACAACCAAAGTACTTTGCAGTCGTGGAAAGCACGAGCTCAGTGTGGCGCAGAAAACTATTGCGAACACAACAGATTAATGATCAACAAAATTCCAAACTGCGTCTTCACACGACCCGGTGATCCGCTAGCCATGCCTGATTAATGAAATGATGTTTCCATCCACATAGCACCGTGCTGCAAAGCGCACCACACATGAGAACCTCCAAAAACTATGCAACACTGTGCAAGCCCAAAAAACACAGAAGACTTAATGTCTCACTGCGCTCACTGGTACAGGAGAATGACCTTCAAATTGCGCAGTTGCGTACAGTAATTTGGCGGCAAAACGGACAACCCCTAAGGCGTTCTGGTGCGCTAGAGACAGGGAATGCATTGTATCTTTGACGTGTACCAAAATGCACACAAGCCGGTTTTTAGTCATGTGACTCTCCAAGTTACGCCCACCATTTTTTCCCGGACATTGATGACAACAACTGTTTTTTTTCTTCTCTCGTGGGAATAAACCTCATTATAATAAAAAGCAAAACTTTTTAACATCAAGACTGCCGCGCCGATTTCAAACAAACCTATTTCAAAGTTCGAACATATCAGTAGTACCATCGCTGTGCAGGTTCAAGCACCTCCTTTTCGTGTCAACCGACCACTAATGTAAAGTAATAGTAACGGAGTTTCCCTCCATGTAGTTTTCGATATCTGGTATGCGTTATGGCCATAAATCTACAGAATTTTCGTCTTTGGTGAGCGCATCGCCTCGAAGAGGTAACAACACCGTTCACATTGCCAGGTGGCGTTGTCAGGTTTATTTCTGAGAGAGAGAGTGAGAGAGAGAGAGAGAGAAAGAGAGAGAGAGAGAGAGAGAGAGAGAGAGAGAGAGAGAGAGAGAGAGAGAGAGAGAGAGAGAGAGAGAGAGAGAGAGATGGCAAGCATTGTAGGTCGACACTCTGGCAGCCAGACGACAGTCGTGCTTCCACCCAAAATGGAATTGTCACTGCTGTCTGGACGCTCTCAGGCTCTCAATAGCCTTTCGACCGACTTCTACATTTTTCTTTCTTTATTCAAGGAAGGTCGGGATATAAAGGGAGTGAGGTTTGCCTGTTTGCGGTGGGGAATCTACGGACCTCTTAATGGCCTTGACTCAGGTCATCGAAATTCTCTGTACATAAATATCATCGAAAACGTCTGCGTTTGTTACCATAGAATTGAGGCGTCACAGCACGGGACGTCGTTATTTCGGCACAGTGATTTTTCCTCTCGATTTCCTTCAGGCGCCGCTGCATGGGGGAGTTGAGGTGAAGGAACGAAGGGTGGAAGGACAAGGGGTGGGGGAACGAGTGGTGGAGGGACGAGGGGTTGTAGGGACGAGGGGAGGAGGGACGAGGGCTGGAGGGACAAGGGGTGGAGAGACGAGGTGGGGTGGGGTGGACGAGGAGTGGAGAGGCGAGGGGTGGGGGGGGGACGAGGAGTGGAGAGGCGAGGGGTGGGGGGGGGGACGAGGGGTGGAGGGACGAGGGGTGGAGGGACGAGGGGTGGAGGGACGAGGGGTGGAGGGACGAGGGGTGGAGGGACGAGGGGTGGAGGGACGAGGGGTGGAGGGACGAGGTGGGGTGGGGTGGACGAGGAGTGGAGAGGCGAGGGGGGGGGGACGAGGGGTGGAGGGACGAGGGGTGGAGGGACGAGGGGTGGAGGGACGAGGGGTGGAGGGACGAGGGGTGGAGGGACGAGGGGTGGAGGGACGAGGGGTGGAGGGACGAGGGGTGGAGGGATCAGGGTGGAGGGATCAGGGTGGAGGGACGAGGGGTGGAGGGACGAGGGGTGGGGGGACGAGGGAGGGGGACGAGGGGTGGAGGGACGAGGGGTGGAGGGACGAGGGGTGGAGGGACGAGGGGTGGAGGGACTAGAGGTGAAGGGACTAGGGGTGGAGGGACGAGGGGTAGAGGGATCAGGGTGGAGGGACGAGGGGTGGAGGGACGAGGGGTGGAAGGACGAGGGGGGGAGGGACGAGGGGTGGAGGGACTAGAGGTGAAGGGACTAGGGGTGGAGGGACGAGGGGGGAGGGATCAGGGTGGAGGGACGAGGGGTGGGGTGGACGAGGGGTGGAGAGACGAGGGGTGGAGGGACTAGAGGTGAAGGGACTAGGGGTGGAGTGACGAAAGGTGGAGGGACGAAAGGTGGAGGGACGATGAGTGGAGGGACGAGGGGTGGAGAAACGAGGGGTGGAGGGACTAGGGGTGGGGGGACGAGGGGTGGGGGGACGAGGGGTGTCTGTCCGAGCACTGACCGAGCACAGACCAAGATGGCGAGTGGAGACCGGCATGCCACCTGGACGAAACAATCGATATTGATCTGAACACTGTGTGATTGCAGAGAGTGCGCCAGCTGCTGCAGACACCACGGGGCTGGGGTCTGGGATCGCTGACCAATCAGGAGACTGGGGATACAGAACTTCCAGATTACGTCATTTGCAGCCCTGACAACTTCCGGCCGGCCAACGCGCTGGCCCTGGTGACGGCCAACCTGTACCTGCCCAACCTTGCTCAGATGGTGGACACTGAGGTATGGGCTCTCTGTGGGTGTCTGCCTTCCCGTCCCCAGTCTGCCTCCCCGTCCCCAGTCTGCTGTGGAGGCGGCCCTTTGGTCTGACCAATGTGGTTCTCAGAGGATTGTTTGCTCCTCGACTGGGACGCTCAAGTTGAGATCCTTGTGTGTTCTGTTTAGAATATAGGATGTGTACATATTGGGCTGACTTTGGTCTCCATTCCTATCCCACATAGCATCTTCTTTAATAGGTATGCTCATTTTATCCAACCTTTAGGGGCCAATACACGTACCGGTTTTCAAGCCGATTGTGCTGCCGATCCAGTACCGGATCGGCAGCAAAGATCGGGTTGAGCGCCACACGCAACGATTACACCGAGACCACGCACTCGAGCGATTTTCCTTTAGGCGAAGGAAGGTCAGAATTTAGAGTTACGTCCCTTCGCCGAGCTATGGCAACAGACGCTTCTTGTGTAGATCTATGTGTGTGACCTGCATTTGCAATTTTAAAACGTAGGAGCTTCACGACCTATGGATGCATTCAACATACAGCTTTGATAAATTAATGCTGTTCAAGGCTTACATTTTCTTTGGATGGGTTTCTATTATCCCCAAAAATCAGCGTTTTCTGTGCGAACACGTGAGCCGCGGACAGATGCTTCCTAGTAGTGTAGATCTATATGCGTCGACCTGCATTCGATTTGTAAAAAGTAGAAGCTTTCACGACCTATTGATCCATTCAACATACAACTTTGATAAATTAATGCTGTTCATGGCTTGCATTTTCTTTGGATTGGTTTATAGTATCCGCAAATACAGCGTTTTCTGTGCGAAGCATAGACAATGTCCGCCATTTAAATTTGCGACTAGTCGCCAAAACGCGAGATCTCGCGTCGCTGGGCATATGAATCGGTCAGGACTGGGTCAGTCCTACCGACAAGAACCGGGCCGGATTGTATGCAAATGAATCAACTGTTCCGATTCTTGACCTGATCGGCAGCAAAACCGGGGGACAACCGGTACGTGTGTAGGAGCCTTTTGAGAGGAGTTCTCGGTATGCTATCTTTACGTCACCACAAGTCCCTACCTGGATTATGCTGTGGGTGCAGTCCTGTGGCCTGGATTAACAAGCATAACTCTTTAATGTGTTCCAAGTGATGTGGTCAAAATTAAAGGCATCCGTTTATTCACAATCCCACATAGAACTTTAATTTTAGGCAACAGTTAACAGTCGATGGTTGTATGGACTGCCCCCTAAGCCATCACAGGTATTTTATGCGTGTACTATCAAGACTTGCACAGGTCTTTTCCCATTCTCTCTTCATCCATTGTAATATTGGTTGTCCTCTTGGTCATTGCCTGCATGTAGGGACTTTTCATTGCTTGCAGAACTCAACACATGTACACACATACACTTGCATACACATATACACACAGATCGTCCTCATGTAGGAGTATTGGTTCCTCTATTTCTGTCTTGGGATGGGAAGCACGAAATGTATACATTAATCTAGCTCCATGCAATCCAAAACAGCCGAGCCCACCATTTATTTTTCCTTTTTGTTCTTCATTCCTTTGCCTGAAGTAAATGACAAATGACAAAAACGCCTACACTATGTCATCTGCTCATCTTTTCTACGCCTGTCCTGTCACTGGTTGCGAAGTTTCGAAGTAGCTTACAGAGACAACATCGCAATTACATGTCTTTGTATTTGTGTTATATTTATCCTGTCCACAGTGACTCTTCTTTCAACGGTGCAAGGACCTAAATCATCGCTGTTGTTTACGCATGATTGCCGCCATGTCATGCAAACCACTATATATTATGCACTATGAGTGATTGTGCTAGCCTCACCTCTTCCTATTCCCCCTCCCCACCCCACTTTCCCCTTTTCCTTATCACCCCTTCCATTCTTCAACCCCTTATTTACCCCACCCCTTTCCCGAGCTTCCTCCACATTTCAAAACGCTTCGACACCAAACTTCTTCTCCATTTGTTTTAGGCAGGAGGTATGAAGGCAATACATTTGTGTCTCATGTAGTGGCTAAAATTACCTTTTGGATTTACTACGTGCCATCCGACTTGCACTGTGTTATGACAATTTTACAGATCTGTTGTTTTACCCATTCCAAATTTGACCCTTCACAAAAACCCGTGCCCTCAAGTAAACTTTGATGACTCCCTGCCATAGTGTCCGCGAAGGGTTGCGAACTTTATGATGATTTAAACATATGGCCACAACATGAAAAGACGAAATATTAACGATACTAGCTGTCTCTTCTCTCTATTCAACTTTCATAAACATGCAGGACAGCAGTCATAAAAGGCATGTAATTATGCAAAAAGTCAGACATTAATGTCTACCACTTGGCCAAGACATATGATTCACACGCTGAGAAAATGAACCTATGTTCGACACTTTAGCTTCACTCAGCTTTTCATGAACCATGATTTCTGAACGCTGCTTGTGTAATAAAAAAAGACCGAAGAAAGATACTTTTATTTAGGATTTCCACTTCATCTGCTAGTCCATAACACTGTTATCTTGATTCGCGCACCTAATCCGAATTCAAACTAACCGGAAGGTTCCTCATCTCTAGACCTGATGGACCACGGTAGTGTTCTGAAATGCTCTGTTGTCTGCGCAAACACGCGACTTCGCGAGAGTCTGACTTCCAAACAGGGAACAGGAAGCTTCCAGAAAAGCACTGTGGGACATCGATTCACCGGAAGTTGTTGCGTCACAATGGAGGCTGAATCAGCGCTAGCGTCCCAACAAAGCTGCTTCTTAGAGAAGCGCTGGCTCTTTGCAGGCAAAACATCCTGTCCCCTGTTCCGTCCCCCACGCCACTTGCGCTACTGCGAGTGCAATCCTTGGTGACTCTTGGTTCCGGAGAGAGTACTTTGTCGTCGTTTTTTGAACGTGGTAACCCCTGAACTCTCCTTCCATGCAGGATTTGCATTCGGGTTCGGTGCCAAGGACAAAGTATTTGTTGTGGTTGGTCTCCATCGATTCCAATCTGCCAAAAAGGTCAGTCGATATAGCGCCAAGCTAGGGAGTATTTGAGGCCGATGTCCGTTGAGAACAGGGTCATTTCTCGTCTCGCAAGTCAGATGAAGCGTTGTATTGTGGGGCATTCCTTATGGTATTGTTATCGTTTGTGTTGTGAACTCTCAGCACAAACTGTGAAAAAGTGTACGAATATGATGAGCGAACAGCTTTTACATGGACTAAACCGTCCATTCTTGCCGAGAAGACTATATTAGCTTTCTCCTTCGTAAAACGCATATTAAAGAAACTTTGACGTGTTGAAGATGTTTTTCCCCCAGCGCAGCTTCATCGTTTATATTGAGAACTCTCAACATGAGCTGTGAAAGGTTAAATGGACGCAGAGATTGGACAAAGAACACATTTTACATGGATTAATCGTTCATTCGTGCCAAGGAAACAATTGTTGCCGTCGCCGTCGTGTATCGCCTCGTGACAAGTGGAGAAGTCCACTCATGAATCTTGACGGACGCGAAACTTGGGGCTGCCGCGCCCGTGTTCTGTGACAGTGTGTATTATTCTCGTCCGCATTAACTATTTCCGGCCTGGACTGTCCATTCTGTCTTGTCGTTCTGGACAGACGGGAGGCCGGCGAGGAGAGAAAGAGAGGGGGACAGGAGAAGGTGGGAGAAGGTCGTGGTGAATGATGCCCACGCTGGGGAGATTTTCCTCATCGTGACGACGCTCACTCTCCACTCTCAGCCACGACTGAGACCCGACCGCGTGACGGAGTATTAAAATTTCCCCCCCTCTTTCATCACTGCAGTATGACCTTGCCCTCCATCTCCACCACCCATCTGAGCTGCTGTCGGACTGCGGAAGAAACAGAGTTAGAGAGGGAGACGTTTACGGCGCTGTGACGCTTCATTCGGAGTCGGTTTCTCCGCTGTGAAAGGCGACTCCAGGCTTTTATGAGCGAAGGACAGACTTGAGAGAGCTGCCGTATCTTGCCCGACGCTTTTTGCGCTGAGACTAAAGAGAATGCAAACTCTTTGTTCCAGAGGCAGATTATAAGGAGTTTTTAAAAAGCTGGTGTGTGGAATCCGGTCTATGTGTGTGTAGTGGCTCTGTCTGTCTCTCTCGTTCTGCTTGACTGTTGGATGTTTCACGCAGAGTCAGCGCGGCAAAAGTTGTTCACGTGAAGGGTAAGTGTTCATCAGAATACCTCTTCTATTAAAGGTTAACCCTCCTCTCATTTATCATCCATGTTTTGTTCTGGTTGTGCGCCAGTACGTGCGCTCTTACGTTGCTTACAGTGAATCTAGATATTTCTGCATGGTGTGTGTCGTTCATTCTGCGTAAATTGTGCCCGGAGAGACGAACTCAATCTCTGGTATTACTGAATCTGTTTCGTTAGATTATTGTAAATAATGAGTGTTTTCCTTATCTCTGTATCATTCTCTATCTGATTTATCTTTATCTGTGTGCGTCTATGTGTGTGTCTCTCTCTGTGTCTGTCTCTCTGTATGTGTGTCTGTCTGTGTGTCTGTGTGTCGTTCTTTCTGTCTGTCTGTGTGTGTCTGTGTGTCTGTCTTTCTGTCTGTGTGTGTGTCTGTGTATCTGTGTGCATGTCTGTGTGTCTGTG
>JAWQFJ010034921.1:102500-112500 GCA_034096865.1 Theodoxus fluviatilis | reverse complement strand
CGTTGTTTTCTGTGAAGCCTTAAATGTAAAACATCAAAGTTTAGTCCTACCAATGACGAAATGACTAGACTGAACTTTGCAAAAATCCTGTGTGCCACTTTAGTGGTGTTGACCTGTTCTACAAATCAAATGCCAGAGCATGTCGTCGTCTGGGTGTGTCGGATCACTGCCATCCTCTTACAGGGACTGGCATTCCGAATGTATATTTTTCTTCATTATTTTGAATGTCACAGCGTTGTCTCCACACGCAGGTTTTGGATCAGCATTTGCTTACGTGATTACGTTAGAATGTTTGCACGTATCAATACAACCAGGACACTTGGACTCTTACATATGTACACTTGTAGACATGCAGGAATGCAGTCTGTCTGTCTTGTCTGTCTTGTCTGTCTGTCTGTCTGTCTTGTCTGTCTGTCTGTCTGCCGATCGAACTGCCTCTGCGTGTGTGTGTATGTGAGTGTGTGTATGTGTGTATGTGTGTTTGCGTGTGTGTTTGCGTGTGTGTGTGTATGTCTCTGTGTGTGTCTGTGTTTGTGTGTCTGTCTGTCAGTGTGTGTGTTTGTTGTTTGTCGGAATGCCTGCCTGTAGGAATGTCTGCCTGCCTGCCTGCCTGCTGGCCTGCCTCTCTCTCTCTCTCTCTCTCTCTCTCTCTCTCTCTCTCTCTCTCTATATATATATATATATATATATATATATATATATATATATATATATATATATATATATATATATATATATATATACGCTATAGTATTAAGTATATACCCTTGTGACGGACCGCCGGCCTACGCAAATGAAGCCTGAAGTCTCCATAAAAAGTATTCTTTGCTTTGTTCGTGCAGAAAGCCTATTAGTCGTGGTAGTGGGAAGAAGTCACTATGCCGCCTTCGCTGTGACCCATCGGAAACTTGTGCACCCATAAATATTTGGCACGACATACCCCGAGAGATGGTACACACAATTTTTTCCGACAAAACCCTCAGCAGCCTCATCGCACTCCACGTAATGGGTCTATTTTCTCTACGAAGCAGATCCATTCATGGCCAGCCCCCAGGGTTGGAAAAAGGCAATACCTCACAGACGAGGCCCGACCTGGACTTAACTCCAACCAAGGTTCCCATTTCCCATCTGCCAAAGAAGCAATGTCCCTGGTGATGAGGCCTGGTACTAAGATTCCCCTAGTGTGTGCTACTCCACCAGGAAGATATGTCCCACACCCAGCTTGCCAAGAACTAGGCGCGGCCGACATGGCTGCCTCCTCGTTCACAGCATTCAGTGACCTTGTGGAATGTGCAGTTTTCCTTGCTTGTCGTCCGCCATCATCGTTACATCATTGCACATTCTCAGACCTTAGCAGCATACACTATGAATTATTGTTATGGCGCCTCACCGATGTCCTCGTGTCTTTGTTTCTTCAGGAGGTGTTCAACGCCATTACTACTCTATTCCCTGGACTGTGAGCTCCACACCGATGGAAGGGGGAGTGAAAATGATACCGACGATGAAGTTACTGCACCTTGGCCAGCCCAGGCCGATATATATTCCGCATTGATCATAGCATGCCCCTTAACCCTTGCACTACAGGGAAACAGAAGCACGTATTTACATATACAATGACTTTTTAAAATTCCATCGACACAACGTAATTTTGCAAATTATGAGGCGTTTGGTAAGCTCAAAGCAACAAACCATGAATAACTACGGAAGGCAATTGAAAACTGAGATTTTAACATGAATATTTTCTGTGGGAAAAGGAATATTAATTCATGGGGAAAATTCCCTTTTAATTATTCATGTGAGTTAAATAGGGATTAGAGCTTATTTGAATGACTCTGTGAAGCCAAATAGATTCATCCAAAAGCCCAAGTAAACCACAAGCAAGTAGCATCGAGTAAGGGGTTGTAAACAAGGTGGCCAACAATACACGAGAGCTTCCCCCATAACTAAAAGCTGTTCAAAAACTCCATTCTTATACACATTTCCTTCTAAGGGTGACCGTTCAATAATTAGCGATATCAATGTGTCCTCGCGATAGACATTCCGGATGTCCATTCAGCCTGATGCAAAACTGACTGTAACGTGTATAGTTCCATGAAAAACGAAAACGTGGATACATTGGTTTGATAATACAAGATAATTACTTCACACCAAAAAACAAATCCGCGTCAAACCTACAAGCACCAGCCCATCAACAGAAACGTCCCTTCAGACAGTGCACATGGTGTACTGGCAACTGAGGCCAACTTCCTTCAGCCTTCTGCCTTCGTCAATCAAAGTCTTATTACTTTCGTCTGGGAGAGAAAACAACTACTTTAACAACTCCCCGCGGCAACTCTTTGACTTGCAAAGTAGTCAGAATATAAGAAAAAACATTCACAGAACTTGTTTAGATTTTTTTTAAACAAAAGCTTAGGATTTTCATCACTGTCAAGAACAGGTGATAGGAAATGCACGTACCAATGGCTTCATTTACAAAGAGTTTGTGAAAGACATCATCTGAGACATCATGGTAAAGAGAGAGAGAGAGAGAGAGAGAGAGAGAGAGAGAGAGAGAGAGAGAGAGAGAGAGAGAGAGAGAGAGAGAGAGAGAGAGGGTCAATAACATGAAATTGTTTAAACTACTTGAACAAAAGCCCCTCAGCCTCTACTCGCTTGTTGAAACCATGTCTTTTGACAGGCGGAGATAGGCGAGCATGCGTTGGGATTGGAAGCTGTGCGAGGCGCAATGCCGCGGTTCTATCCCTGGGACGAGGACAATCTGGGTTTATTTAAAACTGTTTGACAATGTGACACTGGCTGGGACACTGTGTCTTCATTAGCTTTGGTTTAACGTATACGACCGGCCAAAAGCAAAGAAAAAAAACAAAAAAGTATGTACACGATCGTCTTGTTCCATCTAAATTGTCTTTGAAAAAAAGTAATCAACCAGCAGCAACAGCGCGGAATGATGCAGGCATGGGGATCAAGCCGGAAGTTATCACAGTAGCGGTAGCAGTAAGAGCAGAAAGAGCAAGTGTAAGAGCAGAAGTGGGAGGAGTAGAAAAAGCTGGAGCAGGAGGAGGAGCAGAAAGAGGAGGAAAAGAGCGAACTCGAGATAGGAAAAGGATCAGAAGCAGAAAGTGAAGCAGAACCAGAAGGAGGAGCAGGAGCTGAAGCAGGAGCGGGAACAGGATGAGCAGAAAATACAGACCAGGGTTATCTACTTTCAAAATTTCACATTCATGTGGTCTTGCTACTAGTTTGTGTATAGTCATGACTTGAATCGATATTTGCCGACAACCAGTATTTTAGTGAGGGTGTTAAACAGAGCGCCACCAGCACTTTCCGTGCCAATTTGGTTCCAAATTAAAAGCTATCCTACTCTTCGTGGAGAGAATTGGCTTGAAGTGTGGGAACTGCCCTGTCCTTAGACAGGTTCCAGTGACAAATGACGATGGGTCTCAGTTCATGGTCAATTTCGGTTTCCTAGACAAACCATCCTTGCTTCTCTCCTATTCATTCCCCACTCCACACCTCCCTTTCCCCCCTTCTCCCCCAAAGACACACGCCCCCCTCGCCCTCATCTCCCCCTAGCTTTCCCACAGCTCAACTCTATCGCAACAGCTCCCCTTTACAGCCGAAAACCTCTTCTCTCTCCTTATTGGGCCAACACCATCTTTTAGTGGCAGCCCCTCTGCTATCGATAGTTCACCCGGTTCCCCAACTTCACCCCCTCGTTTCCACATCATCACCACACCACTTCCCCTTACCCTATTCCTTCTTCTTCCCGCCATTGGCCCAATTCATCTGGGACAAGCGGCTTTCTGGGCAGGAAGGCTAGAGCGGGCGCGGATCCCCTCCTAGGAAGCCTAACGGTAATTGTGATGTAGGGCCTGGAGCTGCAATACATGCATCCCTTCCTCTGGACGAAGGGCTCTGGCCAGGCATCAATAAGGCTTTCCCTTCTCTCGCGAGGCCTCGTGTTTTTCGCCGGTTAATCACGATGAATTGCGAGCTTGAAAACGCTCGCCAGGCTTGTCCGTTGTCCGCTAGGTGGCGCTACCCGAGGCGTCGTCAGCTGTCCGTGGAGGCAGGCGTAGTTATCAGCTTCACATGCGCCCTCGCTCACATGTGTAATTACTTCTGGAACCGGCCTGACCAAAAGGGGAAGCCATGCTAAATGCGGCAAGCAAATCAATTTGCACTGCTCGATCGTGCTATTTTCCCCCCTCGTCCACACAAGTGGCGGTGCCATCAATTTGTAATGGCCGTCCCATTGAAGAGAGGAATTCATTTTTGGTTTCCTGGCAAGAAGATGATGAATCATCGGGAAAATGAAGCGAACGATGCCGGCCTGAAGGAAGAAAAAAATTGTTTTTCGAAAGTCCCAAGAACGTGTCTCCGTATGGCTACTCGTCAAAAGCGTAAACTGATTCTGACGCAATGACTGCAAGAACACTTTACAGTCTTAATTTTCTCACAGAATCCATGCAGTCTTTTCTGAGAGTGTCCTTTTTACAAAGGATGGGTTTGTCAACAACATGCGAATAGTTCCAAAGAAGCAAGACGCTCAGTAACACATGTCCGCTTTTCGCATAGAAACTATCGACGATCTCTGTAAGCCCTATTCACAATGTCAAACGAAACATCACACTTACTTCTCACTTACAACTACACACACCTTTGCATGCATCAAACTGCGAGGAAGCAAGTCACTAATGATATTCATTACATATCTTGAATTATAATATCAAATGGAAAGTAGCACTACATCTCCCCCACACCCATACCCACCTACATACTCGTGGAGAAGCATCCAACCCCGCGGAAGCGAGACACTGGCGAGACAGATGAAAATGCATGAACAAATCGATTGCAAGAAAGAGGTTTCACATGGTCGTCTGCCGTGGGACCAGGGTACTACAATGGTGGTGGCATGGACTGCCATTCTGAGAGTCGGCCACAACAATATTTCGGCCCTGGGGATGAGGGCCATTAGACCAAACCTAAATATCTAGTCTAGCAGACGCCTAGCAACTGATAGGTCAGCAAGATGCCCCATGCTTTGCATGTGTCTTCCCACGCCGTCGGACAGAAGGCGTCTTGAAACCTGCTGTGTTAAGATGGGGTCTGCGAAGATATTTCATTCATCACTGAACGATAGATTGAAATTCACGGGTCGACGTATGTAAAATTGATGTTTAGATGTCTCGTAGAAACAAATGTCAAGGTTAGATTCCATGTTGCGACTTATCACCAATGTCTGGAATTCAAACCGCTCCATTTCATTTTTAACTTGTGTTTGTCGTCTGCATTTTGTTCCTGTCAATGAGCAACGGATTTAAAGTTCACATGCATGCAAGCTCGGCGAAGACCTATAAATGTCTTAGAGTAGGAGTTTTCAACGTATGACTAGCCAATTGTATAGATGTTGCGTCTGCATTGATCGTTTTCACTGATGAATAACCAATAGATTTTTAAGTCGCAGATGGAAGTCCCCAGCGACGTTTGAAATATAGCCAGTGCGGGGGACTAAAGAGTAGTAAAAGTAAGGTAAAGGTTTCTGCAGCAAAGGAGAAACTAGCGCATTCAATCAAAGAATAATATTTGTCTGGAAATGATAAGAAAGCTATGATATTAATAACTGAAGTAGGAGAAATATATACAGAAAAAAACAACACAGGAAGTGGGGTTAAAACTGCGCACAAAGGTTTCCGATGTTATTTTCTAGGTCAAAAGTATACATTTCTATCGTAAGAAAATCAATACGAGTTTGGCACCTCAAAACAAGACGACACATAATCGCATATTCTCTTGTAAAACACAAGACAGCTCTTAAAAGATCGCTGCACCGCGCCTCCGACTTGATCCTGTGGTCTGACCCGTGTCGCAAAGCGACAACAAGCGCAGACAGACTCGGAGGACCAGACCCCGAGCATGGCTTTTTTTCATAGCATTTTACCAGAGACCGGTCTGTCTGCTGGCCTTCCCTGGTCGCTGTTGCTGCAGCTGACTTCCACACCGCTTTGGGTGCTCTCTGATCCGAGGCCTGCATCCGCAGTCAGGCTCCTCGAGCCGCATTAACGTCAGCGCCACTCTCTGGAGGACGGCTGCAGACTGCGGCGTCCCTGTGGAGTTCCACGCCGCTGCTGATGAGG
This sequence comes from Theodoxus fluviatilis, assembly GCA_034096865.1. Lineage (NCBI taxonomy): Eukaryota > Metazoa > Mollusca > Gastropoda > Cycloneritida > Neritidae > Theodoxus > Theodoxus fluviatilis. Next base: position 106,363 of record JAWQFJ010034921.1, on the reverse strand, counting down.
CCGCGTCCGACAGGGTCTGATAACGTGGGTTTGGTACGCGAGCACCTTGGAGAAACGCTGTGCGCTACGTAGGGCGTATTTTGAAACGTGGCCATTACGCGATCCGTCTTCATAAAAATGCATGTTTCTGGCGACAAATAACCCGAAGATTTGAGAGTCATCTGAAGTCCGTGCTGCAAGGGAGCAGACAGATCGTCGACACCGTTACACAACGCTCTTTGTTTTAACGCATGGTCACCCCAACACGATTTTAACTCATGTATTATTACACTGTCAGATTTGAAGATTGCGTTGCAAAGAGTTTATGATATAAACATTATCTGCAAGTGCTTCATGTGATGATATATTTTGGAAGAATGCATGTCAAGTGATATCTGATTTTGCAGAAACACGCGTTCTACGCACGCGCGCGCGCGCACACGCACACACACACACACACACACACACACACACGCACGCACGCACGCACGCACACCTTTCTGAAGAAGTTTTTTTCTCAAATTATTTAATATTATGATGAGGGGAAAAAAAGTCAAAACCTTCAACCTGGATCTCCACCTGGCACGCCTGTATCATTTAATCGCATACATTGAACTTGACCTTGGACAGTCATCACTGCGCATGCGCTGATGCATTATTCATCCCGTCTGCTTGACCGACTCACCCACCACCATTCTACCACATTCATGATTAGTGATTGGCGCTGCGCATTTGGTTCTTCGTCTACGCAATTCTCATCAGCTAATCAGCATCAAACCATTTTCACCTCAAAATATAACACTCCAAATAGCGATCGAAACTAGATGTTGCATTTGCTTGTGTGACCTTGGGGCTCGGGCGACAAGCGTCGTCTGATCAAAGTGAAAATGTTTAGGTAGTTCTCGACCTAACCGTCTGTATGACGAGTACCAAGTCACAGTGCCGACAAGGTGGCGTGTCATGAGAAAGTGTAAGAGCATGGGAACACTCACGTTTCTTGTTTTCTGGCACGTGGTCTGCAATGGGTTGGAGATAAAAACAAACCACCGCGTCTCCCAATGCGATTCTTCAAGTCGAAAGACTTGGGAAATCTGAACAGTTTACTCGTACTCTAACCAAATATTGTGATTTTGTTGAAAGTGGCCTTACATAGTCTCCCCCGTTTATAATATATCATCATCATCACCATCATCGCAATCATCACCATCTCACCGTCTCCGTCACCATCTCACCGTCACCGTCACCATCTCACCGTCACCGTCGTCGTCATCGCCGTCATCGTCATCATCGTCATCATCGTCGTCGATCGTCGTCGATCGTCATCGATCGTCATCGATCGTCATCATCGTCATCATCATCATCATCATCATCATCATCATCATCATCATCATCATCATCATCATCTCCTCGTGTGTTTTGCAGTCGGATAAATATGTGTATATATATCATCGTGTACGAGCTCGTATGCTGCAGACAAAATGCAAATGCATCTTCCGCAAATAAGAGTTTAGTCACATTAAGGCACTTTTTGTAAGTTTTACAAGTAAACAAATTCACCAAATAGTGTGTGCAACGATAGTAGGTAGGCCTATTAGTCGATCTATTTGAGATCATGAATCTGCCCAGGTGGTTCACTATGTCCTCGAGCATCATCTATAAAAGCTTGTCAGTCCGATCCTAAATTGATAGTCCCTACCACACCGTCTGCAGAGGGATTAGGATAGTGAACAGGAGTTCCGTTCGTCCAGCCTCCGTTTCCTACAGCTCCTCCTATACATCGGTGTTTGGTAGTGTATATGTATATGTATAGTTTATATGGAAGAATTCCAACTAAGGTCTTTACGCGTGTGCGAGTAAACGTGTCGTTAGTGCGCTCGCAAGCGTAGTCTGCACTGGCACACAAGTTCTTACAGGGCGTTGGAATAGGACAGAACTTTACGCCCTTGGCTCGTGGACATACCGTTTAAAGATGATCATTTTCCAAAGTAAGGCAAAGGTTGTTTCCATGATACACTGAACAGCGTTCAGATCACATGACTGAATATAGATTACCTGTGCCGCATTTCTTTATGAGAGCAGCTTGCGAGCATAGGTCTGTGTCAAACTGTGTCAACATTTGAAAGCCTCTACATCTGTTGACACCGGCCTATGATTGCAAGCGGCTCACCTCTTTGCAAAGGCTGACATACATGGAGAAACAGAAACCATTTTTGAACCATGAGACGCATGTTTCCTCGTGTGCATGCAGATGTTCAGTGAACGTTTTCCCCCAAAACAAACTGACTTCATTATTCAGGTCTGGTTCTTCAGTTCGCATACAACACGCTCATTTGTAGAATTACTGACGCATACGCAGAAACCAAAACTAAATGACAGAATTGATTTATCAAAGCTATATGTTGAAAACATCTAAATTGCTATTTTAAAAAGTATTATTGAACACGAGATTTGCGTCGATGTAGGCTACAAGTTTAAGGTCGGTGGGGTACTGGCGTACGTAATAGCACATGGCTTATCATGTAGCCGAGTAGTTCGATGAGTGAAAGATCAAAATAGTTGTGAGCAGCTAGCTGCGGCATCTCCTGCAGCCAGTCGTACACTCATTTCTCTCGTCTTCACTTTTTCTTATTCGCCGGCCAGATCATCACAGTGGCAACAGCAGCAGCCATTGTATCGTCGCTCACTGACACCATTCTTGTGCAGAAGACTTTCCCAACACTGACGCGAGTAACCAAATATCATGATAAGTGGAGTCAATTGATTTGTATCACAGTGACTAATCTCACTGCGTGCAAACATTTCAGGTAAAACAACAACAAAAAAGTGGATCGGGGAAAGATAAATAGTGTGTTTTTTGTTTCATCATGTGCCACGGCCTTCAATCATGCCAAATCATCGCGCCTTGCGTCTGTAACATGCTGCATGTTTGCATGACGAGCTGTGTGTTATCCATGCGCTTATGTCTGTAAAGTATTTGGTGACTGCTCATTTAATTACACTGCAGCACTTATGCAAATGCTGCAAGATTCTAAACGACGTGACCTCTTAATGGGCGTTTCATGTTTGCATGTCATTAATTGCGTGACACCTCGTCTACAAAAATGGTATGCATAACTGCAACGTGTTGATCACTAGAATCTGAAGGGAAGGAGATAAATGGTGTCCCTTACTGGCTGTGTGATTTGAACTTTATGAAATGTATGTGTGAACACCTCATAGCGTGTGTCGCTTCGTATTGCCGGAAATGTTTAACTAAATCCAGAAACTTGTGTGATGGCCAATGCAAACATATCTTGGGCAAATGTTGAATGGATAGAGTAAAAAACGTGCGTATGCGTGCACGCGTGCGGAATAATGCATAACGCGGTTTGAGAATCAGACATGGATCGTACCTCACTACATGAAACCATGTCTCTGCTTTGTTTGAGCCATAGAGATAAACAATCTGCCATGGCTACGCACTGGTCCGGACTCTCCACCTGACACCTTAACCATATAACACCAGTATTTGGCAGCTTAGCTAAGGCCATGACACATGGTGAGACAGAAGCAGATGTTTCGGTAAACTTTTGATTTTCTAAACATGTTTCTCTCGGTTCGGGACCAGTTCGAATTTTCCCAGCATTTTACTGAAACATTTACACCCATCAGCCACAATGATTGTTCAATGCATTCAACCGTCGCTCTAACTCCTCACGCGTCAATATTGTATGCCATTTGTTCTTCTATTTGCATGCAAAACGCTTATTTGTAGAATTACTGACACACATACAAAGAAACCATAACCAAATGAAATAATTCATTTCACAGTGCTCCATGTAGAATGCAACAATAGTTTATTTAAATTGCCAAGTTATTCAAATCGATCTGTGCGTCGACATAAC
>JAWQFJ010034921.1:77500-100000 GCA_034096865.1 Theodoxus fluviatilis | reverse complement strand
ACGGCGAGCAACTCAGTTGCCGGTGGCTTGGAAAGTTGCTTGGAATACCAGTTGCTTTCAACCGACATCGCACACGAAGCAATGCATGTGAAGCAATCGAGTTGAATGAGTGGAATTGCCTCGTGTGTGAAGGCCTTAACCTTTTCCCGCGACGGCGGTTGCTGAAAAGCCCTGTCTTCAAGTGACAATCACTCCTTCCCTAAGGGCACTGGAATGCTTTGGGTCCTTGCAAAGTTGAAGTCACGGCCCACAACCTCTGTCTCTGCCTCTCTTTTTTTCTCTCAAATGGAGCAGTCTGCATTGTTACTGAAAGAACCATGCCGGGCGAAACTCGTATACCTCTTGGAACCGTGGTCCCCTGCTGATAACTTCCGGCTGTCTTGGTCAGTGCTTAATCGTTTTATATCACGCTAGCAGACGTATCTGGAGAGTAGGCGTTGGTGTCCAGTTGGTCTGATAAACCTATAATGTCATATTAGTAACATGAGAGTGACAGATTAGGACTCCCAAAAGCCTTACAATGGTACTTCCGGAAAGAATAAGAACTTTTACACAAACAGCTGTTTGAAAATATCACAGAAAGCCCACGCTATGAATAATCCTCTAATTAAAAAAAAAGAAACTCGGTCTTTGTTAACTATTGTACGAAAGGTATGTTTAGAAAGAAGCTAACTAGAACAACTGCATTACATGGGCACTTTCAAATCTCTCAACATACCAAGGGATAGTCTATTTTACCGTCAAAGCCTGCAAGAAGCGTATGTAGAATTAAATAACACACTGCTAGTTTAGTCTTTATTAAGATATGATAAAACATGCGAATTGTAATACGAATAAAAACTTTTCCATCACTGACTGTTTAAAATGATGTTCAAAAGTATTGCGACTTTCTGAGCAGAAACGTATTCTCCCCAAAGAAATGTTTCTAATATACATTAAAAAGCAATGAGTTACACACTATTTACTTTCCGTCATTGATACCTCGTCATGTTATGAAAATTGCTCTCAGATTGAGGCAGTATCTGACAAAATGTCTTTATAATTGATTATGAATAAAAGAAAAGCACGTAAATCGATACTTCTTGGTGATACACGCTGTTTAGGGTTTTATCAGCCAATTTACTGGAGCATGCTCAGAGAACTCCATCACAATATGTCCCAGATGACGACATCGAGCGACAAATGCTGTGTGATCAATACCTTGAGGATGATGGAAAGATGCATAGTGAGAGAAAAGTGCTTTTCAATGCATGTCGCTGTTTCCTGCAAAAATTTCGTTTTTCCTTTAAAAAATCATATACTGCATTTTTTATACAATTACTACAATATGTAGAATAAGCTTTTGATGCGTATCATCGTAAAAGTTATCTTCATTAGTTTAGTAATGTACCGACGAATTCAAGGCTTAGTTTTCCATCCAATACACTACAGCGTATGTCATTGGAAACACAGCAATGATACATGAAAGGGTTTGTTTTGCAAAAGTGCTACCACAAGGAGTGTAAGAAACGTCCATTCATATTTTAAAGAAAGGACAATATAATGAAGAATGACGATTACCGAGGATAAACGAGTCAGAGACCTCGGAACAACCCAAACTTTGACCTCAGCCACCCAGGGGAAGGGGCGGCGTATGTTAGGACGTTTTCCCTCAACTCCTGGTCCTCCACTTGCATTATCTCTAGCCTTGTTACGTGGGAGCTCTCTTGAACAGCTTGCTTTCCACAGAGAATGCCACGATTTCTCTGGCGTCCTCAGAGTCTCGTCATTATTGGGATCCCCTCAGGCCACAGCCATGACCGATGGTAGGTAGACCTTATGAAGACAACGGCGACACTTTCGGTAACTTCTCGTTGCCGCGGGCCTTTCCTTTTTCATCCCGGTCAATATGCCAGTGACAAATCTGTAAGTGCATGTGCGATTCCAAAGACATAGTGCTGGGAAATGGAGAAACCTAAAACGAGCTCTCACGTGTATTGACCAACGGATGTCAAGAAAGTCTTCCAGAAATAGACGCCATGTGTAAACAATGTAGTGATCTAAAATAACGGCACAGAACATGTGTTGTGCACACAAGTATGAACAGGTAGAGGGAATAACTGGTGGTGTAAGTAAAGAGACATTATCACTGACCAGCGTTACAGTTCAGAGATCATGATCGGAAACGAGCTATTACTTCACCTCTGTTTAGGTTAATGAACATGATATGTTAGAAGAGACGAGAAGAAGTGGAAGGAGGAGGAAGAAACAAGGATATAAAGAAGACGGAGAGACAGAGAGAGAGAGAGAGAGAGAGAGAGAGAGAGAGAGAGAGAGAAAGAGAGAGACAGAGAGAGACAGACAGACAGACAGACAGACAAACAGACAAACAGACAGACAGACACACAGACACACAGACACACAGAGAGAAATAGAGAGAGATAAAGAGAGACAGAGGGAGACAGAGATAGATATACAGAAAGAGACACTGAGCGAGCAAGCGAGAGAGAGAGAAAGAGAGAGAGATAGAGAGAGAGAGGGAGAGAGAGATAGAGAGAGAGGAAGAGAGAGAGAAAAAAAGAGAGAAAGAGGAAGAGAGAGAGAGAGAGACATTAGGGGAGAAAAGCTACTGGTAAAGACCGATTGTACATCTCTTCTATTGATGTTGACTTGGCACTTTTACTCACAGCCACTCACACACAGAGAAGACAGACACAAGGTTCAAGTCATTGTGAAGAACCTTAGAAAATTGTTTAACTATTTTTCCGGCACATAGACCAAATCTGGATGACAGACAGGTCCAATCAAAGGAGCTGCAAAACTCGTCAAAAAGCTGATAGCAAATGAGCTGAAAGCAAAGAAGGCAGTAACAGTGAGTATGTTTATGAGACGTTTACTGTGATGGATGTACATTGCAACGGCGCCGTGGATTCCGAGATGGCAAGGACGAAATGCTTTGTTGAAAGTTGGACACCGACTGCACGCCTCCAGATGCAGAAGAATGGACGGCCGCTCCACAGACAGTGACAGCCAAAGAGCAGGAGCAGCCATGGGACCAGCAGTATGTCCCGCTGTGATTCGAAACAGGTGGTCACCCATTACATAAACTATCAGTCATTGCCTGGGTATTCTCCCACTTTCTCCCTGCGTATATCTATCTCTCTACCTGTCTCTCTATTTCTCACTGTGCGTCTCTTTCTCTCTCTCTCTCTCTCTCTCTCTCTCCTCACAAACTGCAGGGATTGATTATATTCCTGGCAAATATCTCAGACTTGCATGTGGCTATGTAACGTCTATCCTTGTTTTGCTTTTTTATTGTAGCGTTAGAAAAAGAGTACTTCCCTCGGAGTTGTTTTAAGTCAAGTATTATCCCTGTTCATAAAGGTGGTTACACATCAAATCCTATTGAAGGGATATCACTAATGTGTTGCATTATTAAAGTGTTTATGTCCATTTTAACCAATCGTCTTTGTGCATGGGTAGAATAGGGTCACATGCTATGCACTGAGCAGACAAGTTTTTGAGTTGACCATTCAACCATCGATCACGTTTTCACATAATTATGTTCTATTTCAGTCAAGCATGTCTATGACAGTGGCCACGGCAAACTCTATGCTGCCTTTGTCGACAACCGGGCGTTTGACTGTTGACAGATCTTGTCTGTAGATTGTCTACAGCATTTTTGAGAATGCTGCAAAGTGTATATTCATTTATAGAAACGTGTGCATGGTAGAACGGTGCCACCTCAGGCATTTTAACTGCTTGGTCGGCGTAAGGCAGGGGGCATTCGAGTCCCCGAGAATGTTTTGCCTCTTTATTCAATATGATACAATATATATTAGCAGACATGGGCGACATGGTATCAATTTACTGCCCAGTGTGGCCGATTTTCTTTTTAATTTTGCAGATAACGTGGTGCGACTTTCTGCCATGCCAGTCGGATTACAACGTCAACATCCTTTACAACGCCTTTGAAAGACTTGGTCCATCCAGTAATGCAGTAAATACATAAGCCATGGTCTTCGAGAAGGAGGATTCCTTGGTTGAGGGGAAAGAGGTCGTCAGTCAGTATACCTCATTTTACTCACGACTAAGCTTTCCGTACCCTCTTCCCATTGACAGTCTGACTGTTAAAGCCAAGAAGAAAAAGTGTGCAGTTGCTGAAGACGCTCTGAACACATTGGTTTTATTTCGATTATATGATGCTCAAGTACACCCCTCTCTGGTCTACGGATCAGACGTCTGAGGACTAATACAAGGAGCATGTATCGAAATAAAAAAAGATGCTTCTAATGTTATGTGTTACGGCGATTTAGGAAAATATTCTATGTGCATTTTAACCGTAATTCGAAGTTACATACTGGCTACGGCTCTGCAAAATACCGGGCAACGGGCTACCAAATTAGGACTATCTAGTGTTGAACAGTGAAAACCCAGCAGTAAGACTGAATAGGCAGGAGCAGTCGAGCAAGGTCTAGTCGGACACTGTTTTGCGAATGTGTAGACGACTTGCGAAACAACAACAAATTACAAGAAATTCATTCTTTTGCTTAGAAAAAGACTGCATTGTAGCTACAAACATGAATGGAACACGAAGATAAACTAAAGTGATAAGTTTGTATTTCACATATCTTTAAAAGGAAACGATAATGTGAAAGGTACCCGCCTTATGTTAATGTAAGGAGGTTCAAAAATGCATTTGTTCGCTTCCGCTTGAGAAACAATGCTCTTAAAGCAATTATATTGAGCAATGAGGAAAACTTGAACAGAAAATGTCCATTCAGTGACAACACTGCAGACGAATATCACTTTGTACTTCACTGTAATATGTATGGTGATTTAAGGGAGAAATACATTTTAAAACATTTGAAGTGATCTAGTTATACTGGAAGTGCATATGTGATCAACTGACGAGATATATATAAAAGACAGACGTGCGATGTAGCGATGTACATATTTTATACCTATAAAAAGCGTCGCGAGAAATGAGAAAACTCGTCGAGCAATGATGTAGGCCCCGAGTGCAGCTGAGATTGTTGTAGCCTCACCAGCAAGTTAGCGCGATTTCCGTTAATGGCCTGAATACGACTAATTGTAGAGAACAGTGTACATATCATTGCAGTGTACTTCTATTGTAAGCAATACGGCGTTGTTAATATTATTGTTGCATTCTATCCACTCTAGCATATGTATCATAGAATTGCATGTTTATCATAATACTGTAACAAGGAAAACCTTGTATTGTTTACATGAAATGGGTCATCGGCTTGAATAAATCAATCAACCCCACCCCTTCGCTCTCTCTCTCTCTCTCTCTCTCTCTCTCTCTCTCTCTCTCTCTCTCTCTCTCTTTCTCTCTCTCTCTCTCGTGAAGACACAGATGTGCGTGTCTTGGAAGCAGTTTTGTCTTTACATGCCACACACACATATACACGAATGCAGAAAAAACAATTAAACACTCAAACCAAAAGTACATATGATCAAATAAATAACAAATATACATAGATGGGACCAAACAAGGAACAAATAAACACTCGAACATACCCAGACATACCGAGATTGTTATATATGGTGTGAAGAAACGTGAATACAGAAAATGACAGTCTCGTAGTGGTGCTCACTCATCCAACATTTCTTTTAGTGTACATTTACTTTTCAGCACATCTCTTTTTATGCATGATAATTTATTGACATCACTTCACATCAAATACGCCTGGCATGCGCAAAATCCAGCTCATCAATGTTTGTCAATGTTTACTCTTAAATAGACTATATCACATCTATCGAGCCTGGTCAAAAACTGCTTCGTCAGGAAATAAATCAGCCTTTAGTCCATCGGAAGAAGGCTCACAATAAAAAAACAGCAATAAGAAAACAGCGTTTTCCTCTGTTATGTTTATCAGCGAGTCAAATGCTGGGGAAGGTAGGCAGGTCGAAGGCAGGCTGAATGCATCCTCTCCGCAAAACAGCATCGACCATTTTATATTTGACATGTCCCAGATGTCAAAACCTTTTAGTCTGAGAGCTGCCTTATGCTTACTCAGTCACGGAAACCCTGGGTTGCTGAAGACATTTGATAGACTGTGTATACAGCATTTTCAAACATTTCACAACACGTGCACTGCATAGTAAGGCAGACATGACTTTTCTTGACTGGGTGTGACTGTGTTGCTGAAGTTTGCAGAAAACGCCAATAGCAATTTTATCAAGAGTTTTAAAAGCAACTTTTGAAATAAATTGTTCCTGGGATGTTAGCCTACTTTGTCTTTTTATGTACATCGAGACAGCATGGACAATATATGTGACCCGTTTTCACGAACTGAGCCTTAACTCCATATCAAAGCAAACACGCCGGAGAGGCTGACAAAGGTGATAATGGTGGATTTTGAGCATTCTGACGTTTTGGTAAAACTGAATTCTGTATACGCTTCATTTAAAATAGTCGAATATTGGAACGTTTATGTTTACCTTAAAAAAATAACAAAAATTTGCACACTTACCCATTAGCAGATCAGAATAAGATTTGCTTTGTCTCAATTAGCCATTTTGGCCTGTCGTTTTTCTCCGGTAACCATACATAGATGCCATGGTGTTTTATGTAGGGAACGAAATATATGTTCTCTACCAACCTACCAAACTTTGAGCTGATGCATGCACTAAAAGGCCCGTTGCTAAGGAAAAGCTGTGGATAAAGTTGTTAAATCTTTGACCGTTAATTTTTCAAAATAGCCTTCAGCCCACCACCTCTCTTTTAGTGAGCATAACTTGAACAGTTTTCGAAGCAGAGGTTTGATTTTTATATCCAATGAAAGATACAGGTTTTGCTAATTTGGAACATATAAATATCTCAAAATTTCATTTTTGCGAGTTAAGACTCAGTTTGTGAAAATGGGTCACATATATTAGCACGTCGCAACAGAATGTAGGTGTATATTCTTATCCATAAGTTTGGTCAATGTTTTCTCCATTGAAGTTCGACTCATGTGACCTTAACAATGACATCGCTGCATAATACTGTGTTCATCTCGTTGACTGGCACGAAGTTCTCGTAGACTTGACACAAGACGATGAATGGTAATTGAATGTCTGTAGTGCTCTTATCATTTCCTAGAACGTACAGTATCCTAAAACGTAGAGCATGACCTATTTGCATATTATTAACATGACGTGTTCACCCGCCAAATCTTGTGATTGGACAATGCCCCGCAGAGATGACTTTCCCCCGCCTACTCTTGTTATCTTAATTGTGATTAGCCGGTTGTAACGGTGAGCGTTTTATGAAATCTCGGACCCAAAGATTTTTGTCTTTGCTGCGTGTGATTACACAAACATTTCTAGAGGAAAGTACCATTTGATCGGGCAATAAGGTGAAAGAAAACGATGAAAACCCACATTTCGTCATGTTAATAATATGCAAGTAGGTCACGCTCTACGTTTTAGGATACTCTACGGTCTAGGATATGACACTCTCTTCCTTCAACCCGGACTCCCACTACTGTATGTGATGCATCATTTCAAGCACGCAAGCTGGATATTTGCATAAACACAGTCACTGTTGGCTTTCTTTCACTTCATGAGAGAGACTGGATGGGAACGTTCATTACTTCCCATCACGCTGTGTGGGAACCCGTTGTGGGGCAGTGAGTTCGCACCACAGGACTTCTTCATGCTCATGGCTGCCAGGGCTAAAACCAGAATCCATTGCCAAGGCCCACCAGGGGGTCCCAGAACTTGATGTCTTTATCCTTCCCCTCTACCCACGACTCCTCTTCTGTCTCCATCCTTACCGCAACCAAAGGGGGGTGGCCCAGTATCGATTGCGCAGTTCAAAAAGTGCCATGTCATTACAATCAGAAGGGCACTTGTTGGCTGAAGTGCTGCCAAAAAAAAGAGACGCGCCATGTTTAATTCAGTTTCTTTCCTTGCGAGGGAAGAGCCAAAGAAAAGGCGTGGCTCTCTAGAGGTCTGATGGGTGAGTAAAGCCAGAGCAAAGTGGACGCGGTTTTATTGAGAAAAATAAAAAATATTGGCAATTTGTATGTCAATCCTGGGAAAAGAAAAGAAAAGAAAATCTTAGTGTCATGTAATTGTCTATTTCAGCGCAGTCAGCAGAGAGGCACCAACAACACAAGATCGTGAATGGTGGCCATGCTCCGACTGTTGCATATGCCAACACGTATTTCGCTGTTGTCAGGCAAAGTCTTTTTGTTTGGTGCTCTGCATTATTTCTCTGTATCAGTCTGTATTTTCCTCTGTATGAGTATTTCCTTGTTTCTTTCTATCTGCGTATATGTACGCCTGTGTGTCTATGTGTATCCCTGTGTCTCTGTCTCTGTCTGCCATTCAGCCTATTTCCCTGTCGCTCTGTCTCTCGTTTCTTCTTCACTCCGCTTTTTCATTTCATCCCCCTCATCCCATTGTATACCCCCACCCCCTTCAAATTTGCCCTTTTCAATATTTATTTCTCAGTCTCTGAGGCTCACTGCCCACCACAAATTGCCATAGTTTTCCTTTTTTTGGTGTTTAAGTCAACATGATTTTCGCGCTCTTTGAAGCCATATGGAATTCCAACAGTCACTGGATCTCTGCATCTTTCCTCTTTTCTGTCCTTGGTTTAATCTCGTTCCGTCTCTCTATAATTTGATTTTGTTTGGCTCTTCTTCTTTTTTCCTCAATATAATCAAAACGAATGTTTACATCCCTAACACAATAAAAGCAAACACGTTTCCAAGCAAGTGAGGTCCATATCTTACCATCTTATCCATTCAGTAGATTTGTCGCATTGCTAACCCCACCCCACGATATGCAAACACTCTTCCACATGTCTGCATTCACTGAAGACCTCCGGTAAACTCGGTGCATGTAAGGCGTACGAGGGACAACACGTAATGTGAGGGAGAGGCACAGGCGGCCTGGCTTTCAGGGAAGGTAGGTATGTGTCAAGTAGGCTCGCGCCCAGCTGAACCTCCATCTGCACAGATCTTATCAGGCTGCACGCCGTGAAACAACAGGGGCTTGCCCTCACTCTGCCAGCCGCGTAGCGGGAGCGGTGATAATGGCGGGGCCGAAGAAAGCAAAAATATTGAAGGAAATGTCACGTAGAGCCTCAAGCCTGCCCGCCTCTAAACGGGCTCCGGCAAACTCCCGAGGTGTCCAGGTACTGGCGTTGACATTTAGGGGCAAACGGCTGTTTAGTGACGAGTGGACAGCTTGCGATAGGAGCCTGTGGGCAATACTTAGGACAAGTCGTCGTGGCTATGAAGAGAAAGACTACGCCAAGCCTCAGCTGTATGCTGGATAACAGTGCTGAGGTTCAGGTACCTTCAGTTGCATTCTGTAGGCGACTGTGGACTGTCTGGAATGTAGATATGTTCCGAACGCTCCCGTCGCTCTTCTCATCAGCGTCATCATGAACTATTTGGCTGGAAGCCAAGCTGTTGCAAACACGTAGATTAAACATGGGAGCAGAGCTTTGTATTAAAATGTAAATATAATCACAATAAAACGCATGCAAACTGGAAAGTTTTTTTCCCGCTCGCCCGTATCCAAATGGCTAACATATTTGCCCTTCTTTTCGTTTTTATTATATTATGATTGCTGTACCAAAAGGAGCACACAGTCTGCAGGAGTATTTGTAGTGCTCTCATAACTTTACTTCCTTTATCTCATATAGCTAGAATTCACTAACATGTCGACAACCACACATAACTACTTGCATGTGCGACAGAACAGGTGCACAGGTACTCTTGGAGAGTGTGATGCGTCGGATTAATTATTGAAAGACTAGACAAAGAAAAGGTCGTGTGTTTAGTGTTGAGGGCAGATAGATTTACCAAAGGTGTTCGTGCTGTGAAGGAATTCAAAGCAGAATACTGACTTTTCTGCATGGAATACGCAAACATACAATGGTTGATCCACTGGAGCCGACCATGAATCCCCAGTAGCCAAGAGTTCAGGCTGGGGACGGGGTATCGAGCGTCTCTGGCTGGTATGTCACACTTAGTTTGATGGGAAACCTGCAAGGTTTGTACATGCACGTGGGCATTAGTTTCAGCAATCTCAGCTTCGAAAAGTGCAACGTACGCGCACGACGTGATCCACTTATCACGAAGTGGTAGTCCCTGCATTCGTGGCTACGTACATTATACACGAGAACATTAAGTGGTGCAACTCTAACAGTTCGAGAGTTGCCGTGGGTTCAAGCAGCAAGAAGAGCTCACTGACCTGTATTTACAGATGCAACAAGAGCGAATGTTTGGAAAATTGATTTTCTGCAAGAGCAACATCCCTCTTTCAACAATCGGTTTTGAAACTGATTCTCTGGAGGGGAAAACAGTTCCAACATGGAGGCTCAATTAGGTTTGCAGTCAAACTGATGCTCCATTCCTTGTAGTATGTCGAGAGTTTAAAGTCACCATTTTCATATCGCCATTTCAAGTACATGTTTGTTGTGAGCTGGTTCTACTCCAATTGACTTCAAACACATGGACTTTGTAGATTCAACAATTCAAAAATATGCAGAAACCCAGTATGCAATTCATTATTTGGAAATGATAATAGTATCCATTTTACATAATGTCAGCGTGGCATTGTGCCTTGATAAGATATTGAGAAGATCACCACACAAACAGAGAGAGAGAGAGAGAGAGAGAGAGAGACAGACAGACAGACAGACAGACAAAGACACATTGAGATAGATAGAGAAAGAGACAGAGAAGGAGAGAGAGAGAGAGAGAGAGAAAAGAGAAAGAGAGAGATGGATGCAAGGAGTTTTAAGGGTCTATCAGCCTTGTATGGTCTATATAAGGCCACAACGTTAAGAAACACCCACTTCCACCAAGTTATTAGAACTCTCCGCGACAGGGGAGAGAGAGAGAGAGAGAGAGAGAGAGAGAGAGAGAGAGAGAGAGAGAGAGAGAGAGATCATATTGTCTTCAAACCCATGACCTCCCAGTTAACGAAATGGTAGGTAATGAAGCACATCAGTTATGGCCCGTAACGATGCCCAGCCCGTAAAGATGCCCACCCATTAACGACGCCCAGCCCGTAACGATGCCCACCCAGTAACGACGCCCAGCCCGTAACGATGCCCAGCCCGTAACGATGCCCAGCCCGTAACGATGCCGTGCCCTAGCAAGGGCACAGTGGTCATAATTGTTTGGTCCTGGGTAAAGGGCTCAGCACAAAGCTGGTTGGCGACTGTCACGTCTTTGCGTAACACGTGATAACCCTGCCAGTAGAAAATACCTTTACTTCAACAGCAATGTGCAGGCCAGGTTTTCGACAAGCATGTATCCCTCGCTTTATTTATAGTTTTCTATGCGTATGCTGCATAACTAGAGAAACAGATGTCTCTCTGTGTTAGTTGCTTGTGAATATAAAAATACAACGATGTTCATTAACAACCACTGGAGCATGATAGCAGGTGATTCACAACAGGTATCACACCGCATCATGGCGCCCACAGCTAGAGCGGTTGCCTACTCTTGTTCGGTAATTCAGACGCAGGCTTTTGCAGTCACTTCGAGTTTGGCAGGTGCGATGCTCAGCCCTGCACGAATCCCAGCGCTGCGTCCTTGGGCAAAGTATTTAACCTGCATTGCATCTCCATACCTAGGGGTTAGAACCGATACTGGGCTATGGACGTCGGTGACCATGGATGAATTGCCAAAAGAGATTTCCCTGAAGAACGCGATAAAGATCTCCATAATGATATTACTATCTGTCAAGCTATCAAACTCCCTCAGAAATCCAATTCTGTAAACTCGCTTATTTCATATACTCTCTTCCACTTCTTTCAGTTTTAAGGACTATGGACATTATTTGAATTTTTAAGTATCACATTTTGTGTGAAATTGGATTGAGGAAGCAAAATGTCAACCTTGTAAGAACATCTTTTTCCCATTTAAAGCTAAGGAACATGACACGTGTGATTTGAGAGTCTGCCTTGGAAGCCAATTGCAGAGAGCTCAGCTATCCAAACACAGCCTTTCTGGCGCATACGATGCGGGCTGCAGGCCAGGAGAATGGTCACCTGATCACGCACACCATCACCCCAGCCAAATGACGCGTCCTCTGAGCCCTCGGGCAAGCAGCTCGCAGACTGGCTCCTCTCTACAGCGCCTTTCCAGCGGTCAGATGAGAAAGAGGATTCCTCGCCACCAAAAAACGTAGTCTCGAAAGGGCGAGTTACAAGAAAAGGTCCACGTTTACAGTGTAAAAAACGGTGACCATGAAAGAACTAGAAGAGGGTATGCGGAGTAGGGCGAAATTAGCAATCCAAGCGCGATAGTGCGTGCATGCAGGCTTGGGTGTGTGTGTGTGTGTGTGTGTGTGTGTGTGTGTGTGTGTGTGTGTGTGTGTGTGAGTGTGTGTGTGTGTGTGTGTGCACGCGGGTGTGCATGAGAGACAGAGAGAGATTGACAGAGAGAGAGATTGAGAGAGAGTTTAAGAGAGAGAGAGAGAGAGAGAGAGAGAGAGAGAGAGAAAGAGAGAAAGAGAGAGAGAGAGAGAGAGAGAGAGAGAGAGAGAGAGAGAGAGAGAAGCATGCAAGCAGACAAAGAAAGATATGTATTTGTGCATACACGCACGTTGTGTGTATGCGTGCGCGCACGTGTGTGTGTGTGTGTGTGTGTGTGTGTGTGTGTACCTGCATATGTATGTGACCATATGTCTATTCATGAGTATGCGTTTGTGTGTCCTACTTCATGTAGCGGCACCAGCATTGACCGTTGCTGGGGCTACGGTGCTGGTTTTGGGAACTTTTCCCCTCCCCCCCCCCCCCCCCCCCCCCCCAAGTGTTGGGCGGCAGAGGCACAGAGGGACATGGAGTCAGTCGGTTCCCATTTCATCCATTTATTCAGTAGCTGCAAGAATTAGTCCGTACTCTATTCTGCTCTACTCTACTCTGCTCTAAGCACAAGGGGTCACCTCAAAACATCCCATAAAACCGGAAAACGCTGGGTTCCGGGGAGGGGTCAAGAGAAAGGCGTGGCATGGGTCGGAGAGGCTGCGTGATGTAAGGTGGCACCAGGAATGCCTGGGAAGAGGGGGGGGAGGGCAGAGTGGGCATCTGCTGTCCAAGAACTTGGGAGGGGCCAGATGTCCAGAAGAAACAGAGTGGTGGCACAAAGGCGTACAAGTGCAAGGAGGCGTAGGACGGCGAGGCTGTCATGGGAGGGTATGGCTTCAGTAGGCATTTGTGTCCAAGAGTCTGATGGGGGGATGGAATTGGAGAGGATGTTTACAATGAAAGAAAAACAGTGCTGAGTGGGCAGCCGAACTGACCACATGGTGACAGACTGGAAAATAGGAGAGGCTCATGCACAAAAAGCAAAGTCAGCAAAGTTTTGTCACCCTGTTACATACTATCTCATAAAAATTAAGTCATGGTTGAGAGGGAAAGCTAAGTGTAAAAAGCGTCTGTGTACATCTGAAAAGACTAAGGTCACTTGGTGTGGCCAGTCACCGTGAGGATGTAAACACAGTGACCCTGCACGGTGCATCACCCTGACCTCGTTGAACCCAAAACTCACTCCCTCTGTTTATACATTTGCAACGAATTAGACGCGCGTCTGGGACCTCATCCTAGGTTGTTCTTAGAACGCCGCAAAAATGTCTTTTTCTCAGTCGTGCAGTGCACATTCTTTGGCATGTTTTCATTGTCTTTTCAAAGCAAATGGAAAAAATCGTAGTTGGCAATTCTTGTAGATGACCTAACCAAACTGACTAGAATTGATGGCAGTTTTGATTTAGCCTCAATGGTGCTGACCGAGACGACTCAGTGTTTTGTGTCGCATCTACCACCGCGCCAGCAACTGCGACTACTTGTCCACTGATGCTTGCCACAACGATATTATGACCACTATTCCCCATCACCATCATCACAGTGCCATCATACCACCACCACCACCACCACCACCATCACCACCACCACCACCATCATGGTCGTCGTCGTCGTTATAATGATCAGTGTATCCTGCTCCTCCTCCTCTAAGGAACCATTGTATATTCCGAGATCATATCGATGGAGAATTTCAACGCTCAAGCACCAGACATAAGCACACAAAATCAATCTAAACAAGATGTCACTGAACATAGATACCTTGTGATCGACAACTTTCTGGTCAATCTTGACCTATATGCATTTTCTCGTCTGCTTCTTATCCACATTTCAACACTCTTTAACACAAAATATTGATCAATAACTGAGGTATCTAATGACAGGTAAGACATCAAGGGCTGTCGTGAGCATCATTGCTCTCCGCTGGGGCTCTTCACAGAGGCAACTGCACACACTCGTCACCACCAAGTCACACGCGCCTTTGATGAGTGGAGGACACGAGGAGGCGCTCGAGAAGGAATCCGTCACAGTAGCGACGGAATCGCGTCCTCAAGAGGAAGTCTTCTGGGTGCTGCGCGGGGTGTCTGGGAGAGCACACAGTCTCCAGCCCTGCTCAAACACACTGCCAGACTCTGTTTGCCTGCTCGATACCGCTGCCACTGCCCGGCCACAGTAATTCGCTCAGCAAGTGGAAAATTCCGGGTGCTTCAGCCGGAGCCTAGGAAAGGACCGATGTCAACAGTCGGGAAAATTAGAGGGGCCTTGACGGGCCCGTCTTTTAGAAAACTAACCTGGTCAGCGGTGGCCGGAAGTGGAATTGCGATTGGCTGAGAGGGAAGTCAGGCGCACTTCGTGTCAACATAGCGGGGGCAAGAGAAGACCCCCCCGGCCAGGAAACCTAATTAGGCAAATCCGCACTGCTAGATTTGTCTACGCAGTTTGGAGGGAACTGTCGTGATGTTTGTCCGTCTCGACAAGCAAGACGACTGGATCGAAAGAAACCTCAGTTTCGTGGGAATGCCCGTTCAAAGGTGCAATCACATGATTACATACGTGTAGTCACGACGGCCATGGCAAACATACGCCAACAAGGGGATGAATCTCATGGACGAACAAAAGCTGTTGGGTCTGGAAGTTGAACAGTTCAGGGCACAGAGGAATAAGGTGTCATTGGTGGGTGAATGCGTGCATGTATGTACGTGTGTGTGTGTGTGTGTGTGTGTGTGTGTGTGTGTGTGTGTGTGTGTGTGTGTGTGTGCGTGTGTGTGTGTGCGTGAGTTGTTGTGCGTAGTTGTGCTTGCGGGAGCGTGAGCGTGCGTACGAAAAATCCATGGGATGGATGAGAACGAATGTAATACTGTTGCTCAGCTTCATAACATACTCACAAGTCATGTCAGTGCACAACAAGAGTTATGAAAAAGAAGGGGCCGAGCAATAAGGCAATGACTGCATTTAGGGATGCACCCTGCAGCACTGACAAGTAAATTGTTCCAGCGCTTCAATGAAGTCGTTCCAACATTGGATCAATGAAAATTCTTCAGACACTTCTACAACTGTGCCTGCTATGCAAAGGGTCTTGTGGTTGATGCTCTACGCCTTATCAGACAGAAACTATACTTCGACATATAACAAGACCGTCACTTTGTCTTGGATTGCTAGACAAACGAAGGAAAGAAAAAGACAAAAACTGAGGAAAAGGGTGAATTAACATTCTTTTTATAAATGATCTAGTGAGTGAGTCACTGAAATAATTAAATCTGCATTGCGTGCCGCGACTAAAGAGATGTGTCCTTTTAAATTGATAACAAAGGGGGGTGGGGGGGACTCCAAAGCAATTTAGCTTAAATGAAGAAAGGAACAAGAACAATGAAAGTGGAAAGATGAAATAAAGATGAAAATCGCAGTACTGCAATGTTTGAAAAATGATACCATTCATAACTACTCTGCTGAGCTACGGAAATATAGTCATTTATGCCCGGTCTCTCCAAAATATACTGTACTTGGAATATTGACTATTTCGATCTCTTGCTCCATTTACGAGAGCGAGAGGAAAGAGAAATGCTGCTAAAAGCAATTGTCTTTCCTCTCTCGTTTAACTAAGATACGTTTACTGAGAGGTTGTATGTGGATAGTTAAAAGAAGTATATATACAGTAGATCGGGTTAATTCATAAAGACCATTGACTGCCCCTTTTTAGTAATATGGTTATGTATTTATTCAAAGTAATTAAGGTATGTGTGTGCATGCATGGCAGGCAGCAAAACACGTGCTAAATAATTAGGATACTGTGGTTGTTGAAGTGGCATTTTGTAATCAATGTACAAAAGATTCGCACGTGTTTTCAAAACATTTGCATTGTATCAAAGCTAGAAATGGACTAGAAGTTACAACATTTAATTTTGTACCTACTGCATCAGGAGATAGTGTTTATCCAAACAAATGAAATTAGTGCACAGCAGGTGCCACAAAGTGATTTTCTTATTATGGTGTAACGCATATGCATGGAGCGTTCGGAACCTTCTGGCAGTGGCTCGACCACAGACGGCACACGCAGCATCATATGCTACCAGAGGAGAGAGGAAGGGGAAAGGGAGGGAAAGGGAGGAGAAGGGTGAAGAGGAAGGAGGAAGGGGAAAGGGGGATGAGGGATGGGGAGGGAGGGGAAACGGGGAGGAAGGGAAAGTGAGAGAGAAGGGAAAAGGGGGAGGGAGGAGGAATAGGGAGGGATGGGAAGGAGGGTGGGGGGGAGGGGAGGGGGGAGGGGGAAGGGGGCGGGGAAAATCATGTCAGAGATTGGAGACTCCTTCAAGGAATCACAGATCGCCTATGCCTTATCCTCCACACCTGGATCGGGGATGACCCGCAACGTGTGTACTGTCTCTTGCTTCCCTAGTATTAACACACAGGCTATGCAGAAACTGGACAATGAACTGTAACAAATCACAGTATTTTCTTTTTTTACGCAGTACATTCCATTTCTTAATTATTGTCAGACCATAGAACATTGATTGTAATGAAATATATACATACATAATAGCTTACCTGCTATATTGAAATCATTCATTCCTTTACTGACAGTCAATATTTCCATGACTCAGTCATTTTCTCTTCTCACGTAAGGCATGCATTTGTTATATATTCATTCAGATAAAAAGTTGAACCCACACGAACGAAGTCTCCCAACGCAGCTAACGTGGGTGAGTCTGTATGCGAGTCCTTTTCAGACCACGGATCTTGACAGCATGGGATATGCAGCATACGGACAAAACCTGTCTGAGCTCTTCGTCGTTGATGATCCGGTCTCTTCTTTGGTCTTAGAGATGCAGCCTATCGTTATTTCTGTTTGCCAGACAGACCTGTATATTCTGTATGAGAGTTCCGCAAGGACTCTGCTGGGCTCGAGGTTCATCTGGATATAGTTCCTGAGCATTTTTCTTGACCACACTAGTATCAATGACCACATGTCAGATAACCATGTAGCAAAAAGTGCATGTTCAGCTATAACATTATTTGGCCATACAATGATACAGTCACAGAAAATACAATCAGAGTTGAAGGACTATCACCGAAATTAATGGTGACGTTACCGATACCAAACGCCAATGTTTCATCTGACGAGATGGCTGTAATAGTAGCTTTGGCTGATACGTATCTTAATCTTCTTGCAGTGTCAATTATGTGCAGGCTTCACAATGCTCTTCTTGCCAATTTACGTCCTTATGCATGGATGTAGCCAATTATTTTTTCAACTGGAAGCATCCCATGTCATCAAGCGCCATCTGGTCAAACAATGATTAGAACTATGTGACTGAAACACACGTTTACGTTGGTGCAAACCTTAGTATACTACTCGGAAACAGAAACGTGCCTTGTCATTACCACTTACATGTGGAACAGTCTACATGCAATATGGCAAAGAGGTAGAAAGCTATTGCGCAGATGACAAATGAACCTTTTGAGTCTTCACCGTCCGAGATGTTTTACTAGAGACATGGCAACACTGGTGCTCCAGATAATAATAGCTTGTTCTACTTTGAACAGTAGCATAGGCATCCATTTCTGTACACCTGATTTCACCCAAACGACTGGGAAATGATCTTCTATTGTGATCAAGACTGCGTTCAACTCGCTGGGAAGTACATGTTAGTGAAAGGGAGCACACTTTTATGTGTATGCATTTAAAACGTTCTTCATAAAGTCAGCAATATTCTTTTCACTTCATAACTGCCTACGAAAAATATTTTACAACAAGAAAACATGTTTCCCTTCGTAGTCGTACTTATATTTTATCCCTAAAGCCTTTCAATTGATTCTGGACGCTATTTTGGAGTTCCCATATTGACCCCAATAGGTCTTTGCTTCAAATGCAAAAATGAAGTAAGCATATATACTCATAAGTATCCTTGTTATGCTACACTGTATACATTTTATTTGCATTTCCATTACACTGTTCAGACTACATAATGCCCTGAAAACACAGAGCGTAGCAGAGGTGACCTTGCGACCTTCCAAAACAAATTGTTTCAAGCACGTGATTGCATGGTCCACGTACACATAATGTGTGCTTGGGAAAAGTGTTAAAACCGATGTAAATACAGCGTCGACAACATGGTGAATTATCTTCAGCATATCTTTGTTTTTTAAGAATGCACTCATCGTTAACAGGAAAGCACGGATACATCTGTCTAGATGTCATGCCGCAATTTTGCAGCAGATTTAGTTAACTTTTCGTTTTCGAGAACTGACTCCCAATATATGCCAGTCAAGTAGAGCCAAGAATAATTATTTCCAAGTCTGGATCTCTGTGAATCTGCCCAAAACGTCGTACTGGAACGACCCAATGCAATGTCGGTAGGCACCAGATGACGTATAATTGCATGAAGCCATCCTTGGCTGAACTGCAGGAACGGACCCGTAAAGTCTAGCAACCACGTCTTCCAGCTGATAACGAGGTTACCAAACAGCTTAGGCCACATGTGTACTGTCACTCCCTTTTCCTGTACGCGCTTATGGAAACTAAACGTCGTTGACTTCAGGGCGTCGTGGTTTACGAATCTCATTAATCCAGATATGATCTGCCTTGCCTGGAATGCCATGTCATTGCAGTGCAAAGTATTTCTGGCAGTGAGTGTTCAGTCAACCGAAATAGCCCAGTAGATTGTTCACTTGCCCTCCGCATTTGCTTTAAAGGCAAATGGATGGTCCCAGATCAATTTCGGCACTTAATGCCTCTAGCATGAACGTACACAGTGTGTGGTTTACTCAAATCATATCATGACTTCGGTCAGACCAATTTACGCCAAGAAAACGCGGGGTCTGACACGGTTATAGTTTAACGCACAGTTTGTTTTTCCTCTTCGTTGAGTTATATTCTCGTCTTTTCCACCAACACATAATGTGTACTAGGGAAAAAGTCAAGTTGCAGCACACAAGGAAAGGATGTTATTTGCTAAAACGCATGGTCCTTGGAATATGCAGCTATGAGCAAATGGATAGGAAGATTGTCCGTGTTCTTTTTTCATGGGCAGGACGTGGTTACCATACATGCTTGAGCAAGTGTACCGCTGATCTATATTTAACTTTTCTTTTTTCAACACTTTCGCGCATCCTCAACCACTTACATCCATCCACGTATGTACACACAAACACACGCGTACACAAGTGAACACACACACATACACACACACACACACACACACACGCAAGCACGCTCACACTCACGCTCACACTCACGCTCACACACACACACACACACACACACACACACACACACACACACACACACACACACACACACACACACGCACAGTCACTGATATCCATGTCGTCAACAGGATGGGTACGTTTTAATTATAGTACTACACAGGACAACTTATTATGTGATTTTACCTAAATGAATGCACAACATTTTTTCTGTCGTGAACTACCCCTGAATATTTTTTCACTTTGTGCGGCCTTCAGACCCTCAAGCCACAACAGCCAGTACATCGCAATGGTAAGGCATTCCCAGTCTGATAGGTAAGCATAGCGTTGTATCATGAAATAGTGTTGATGCGCCCTGGGTTAGTTTCAGGAGCTGCTGTCTGGAGGGGCTGCGCAGATCGGTGCGAAGGTGGCGGTTCTTCCTGTATCTCATGCAGACATAGCAGAAAGGCTGAGTCGAGGAAGAAGCAGCTCAATGTTTCCGGCAGTCTTTCTCTCCGCCGATGTACGCTGGATTCTCCCTTCCTTGCCGTGGCTGGTTCCTCGTCTCACTATCTGGCGCCAGCAATCCCGACTCTCAGCGACCCCTACCCTGTTGTCAGGACTTATATCGCATACCTTCACGTCTCCTGTGCAGACATCCTAGCACCCGAAGGCTGGTCGCATCATCATTCTGCTCCAATTGGCCGATGCATGAAACTTTAAGAGGTTTTTACTCACCAGCCTTCTGAATGACGAGGAATGTAGACCCTATCAATTAAAATGACACAGAAACATTCCTATTTCTTGGAGGATGAGGGTATGTTGGCCGACGATGAAGTCAAATGCACATTGCATTAGCAAAGCAGTTCACTGAAATAATTGTCTCCATTGACTGCTGCCCAGTGTTATGGAGAATTAACACCACAGCCTAAGTCCAACTGATGGCGACAGTCTTGGTCGAAAGTTGAGTACAACATACGGCTGAAGTCGCTTGACATCCTGATCACCCCAGAGGCGCCCTAAGTTTCTGAGAAAGAGAAATTAATTTCCGGGGTCAGATCGAAAAAACTGGTAGCCTATACCTGATGAGATACACAAGGGGTGCCCTAATGCGTGGTGCATGAGAGAAACCAGTTATAGTCTCTCCGACAGCACATCAACAGCCACCGGGCTTTGATTAGAAATCACTCGCCTCTGCCCGTGGGAAAGCACTTCAACCTGTTTAAATACATTGCGTCGGACATGCTCTCAAGCGTACTCATGGGCAGTCTGCGTGGCTTTCGGCAGCGTTGCGTGGAAAAGCAGAAACGTGTAAGGAAGTTCAACACCCTCATCCCGTACGCTACAGAGGTCTGGGGCTTCATCTCCCACTTCGAGAGAAGAACAAACTGGTCGTCAAGGAGTGTGAACTTCTCTCTAACTCCCTCCTATAAAGTCTACCACATGCCAGTCTCTCACCACTCCTGCATGAAGAAGGTTTTCACTCCAAACGCTTGCCCGAGAGAAGCATAAAAGAAACTGCCCGACACTTGTCATCAGACGTTTATTTTTCGGAGAAAAAGGGGGAAAGAAAGATTCAGATCCTTGGGAAGGGTGCCCTTGAATTTGACAGAACAGGGTCTATGGAACGTTATGCACCAAGCAACTGACAAGCTGTGAATAGAACAACGTAGACCAATCTTCTGTAAAGTCCGGGAAATAGCATCATTTACGAGTCTGTATTAGACAGAGCCATGCACCATCAGGTACTGCTATTTTAACCACAGCCGACCCAGAGAGGTGCTCGTAGTCATAGCTCACGTTCTTGTTTTGTGTTAACCTATGTCCTTGTGAGTCAATTACTGTACAGTCCGTTCCCCATAACGTGATAAAAGAGCCGATTTCTTCCTCGGTGACAGCTAATGGTAGACTCCTGAGTAAAATATAATAGGCATATGGACGAGCAAACGAATAAACAAACAAAAAACAGGTGATGTTCTTTCTCAACGAAAGCCGATGTGCTGTTTTCATTAACATTGTCTTTGGCAGGTACATAAGACTTTGAGAGTGAACTGTGAAAAAGATACTTAAGTTTGTCTGTATTGTTAATGCATTATTTCCGTTGAAAAAAAAGAGACCAAAACCAAAACATCGTCCAAAGCTGTGATTTTCTTTTGGTACTGGCAGTAGGTTTCATTTATCAGTCTTCTTTTTTTAATCGTAATAACGATGGAGTTTGGGGCCGTTGAACTCGTAACACATGGGACAAGGAAACAGTTCGTCTTTATACCAAATGTAGGGCTTTCAACTGAAGTGACGTAAATGTAACGCATTTTGCTCGTAGCACAACCCACTCAAAAGGTTCTTCCATGCGTCAGCTTGAAATGAAAGCCACCTGATGTATAGTGACGGGGAATCGCTCACAGCACAACTGATACCATTCATATTACGATGGGAAGATGTGTTTGATAATCCGGATGGAAGATGTACAGCTGGTTTGAGAGAAAGGATTATTTACCCAACTCTAGCTCTTGCAACGAACTGTTTCTTTGAAAACAGCAAATGGAAAAGAGGGGATGGGAGGATTACAGATGCGGCAAGAAACCACTCAAATGAAGCATCTGTTCAACGTTGTGCAAATACCGCTTGACAAGGCCAATCAACAAAATAGACGAGGAAGTGCCAACGTCAAATTGTTCCTGACTTCGTCGGTGTTTCGTTTCAGGCTTCCTCTATGGAGTTTCCCATGCATCGGATATGGCGTACCTGCATGTAAAGGTGCTGTTGGGTTTTTTCTTCTCCTTCGATTTGCCTTCCTCCTTGGCGACCGCCTTCCATTCCTTGAATACTTCCTTTCCTGGTTCCTTTTTCTTATCTGCTTTTTCTCGTTCCTTCCCTTCCTACCCCCGGGGTTATTTTCCACTTTTCATCAGTCTATTAGATCTTGAATGTGACGGCCTGTGAGTCCGGTGGTCTAGGTGTGCGAATGTGTGTGAATGCGTACATCGTAGGTG
>JAWQFJ010034921.1:67500-72500 GCA_034096865.1 Theodoxus fluviatilis | reverse complement strand
GGATTGATTTTCATCAAGCCACTCGTGACAGGAGCAGGTTGGCAGAATGGAAGGCAGGAAACAAACCGCGTGAGTCAGACAATTTTACGTAGCATGCACCACCATTCCGACCACGCTCCACATCATCTGGCGCGGGTGAAAAAGCGGAGCCTTCCCCCCCAAATTCCCATACTTTATTCCGCCGCAACTTACGGTCGATATCATAAAGGAAAGGCGAAAATTCGGGGCTTGAGCTTGACCATAACTTCTAGTCTGCTGGGACCAACTCCTTCTGATTCGTCAATGAAGACAGCCTTGCAAGGGGGAAGGGTAATGGTTTTCCGATTATTGCGTACACCCTGATGCAAGCCTACTGAAATGTTATTGATAAACGGGGCCTGAGCTTTGTGTATATACGTCTTCTGAGAAAATGACTTGTAGTTGGAACGCCATAAACCAGCCTTGCTCGCGAGTGTGTTCCACTTCACGTGAGGGGAATTTATCTACCAAGTGATGAGAAAGGCACACACACTTCAGCATCCTGTGCAAGAACGCAGCTGACGCCATCACGAGACTAGAACAGAAATGCGATACAGATCTCGAGCTGACTAGAGGAAAGGATCAAGACTAAAGTCAAGACTAATGCGACCGTCGCTTCTCAGCAGAGATGCGTTGGCCTAATGAAACGATGACGCTTCTACTCACGAGTGGTACACGCTCAAAATTGTCCGGACGCGAAGTTTGCAATGTTGGGCCTACGAACTCTGCAGCTCTTGTCAAAGAGAGCATCGCGTCGCGCTCGACAGCATCAGTGCGATCATGACCAGAAAGTACCCTGTCGCTGCCTCGACTTGTCCAGCAATTCAACCACGTGACAGCCTGCAGAGGTTGTTGACAGGGCAATGAGCTCGGTCGAGATCTTTTTGTCCGCAGAGTTATCGTTCTTACTTCTAGCAAACAATGGATTCTTCGTATGTTGAACGTCTACCAGCAGACGCAAAAAAGCGGTACTACGAGAATATTATTGACGTTGATGGGTTAGATCCGTATGAAATACCAAACAGTTCGTGGTCTGTCGACAAAAACCAGCTGCCGGACATAAACCACGCCAGGATTGTACAATATTTTGTGCTGGGCAAAAGTGCATACACGTGCGAGGATTTTGCAGCCTACAAGAGCTTGCATAGGAGCTTACAGAACTTTCGTCTGTGGTTGGATGCGAGGTGCGAAGCTACAAACCAGATGGCTGTCAGAACACAGTAGTTTCAGCAAAGGTAAATTTGATTTCGTTTAATACATTGGGCGTTGTACAGTTATGTTTGAATTAGGTCATGTTATGACCTACAGTGTGACTAGTAGCAACGACACTAGACTGTACATGCATCATAAGTTTTCAGATGAAATTTTTTTAGGAGCAAGCCTACTTTTTCTTAGCAAGCCTTTTGAATTCGATTTGCTTACTAATCTGCACTGTTGCAGCCAAAGTGTTCATTATTCACAGATCTCTATTTCAAACTGAAGTTATGTAGGCCTATTCCAACAGCCCCACAACATGCACCTGTCATTTGCAGTTGAATAAATCTTATGTGCTGGGAAGGTGATTTACTTTCTCAAGACCATCGAGGAAATTGGCCGAAGACTGAAGGTGGAGACGGGTGAGCCACGGGAGACCATGTGGCTCAAACAACGAATCGGGATGGCCATCCTCCGAGGCAATGCCTTCTGTGTCCTTGCCTCATCCAGGTCGCGAGATGACTGCGGAAAGTGACTGCTGCTTCCACAGGCCAAGGGCCAGTGACCACCGCACTTTTTGCAGTGTGACTGCTCCACATTGCTCGTGTTTATTTATTCGGTTATCTGCAGCACGACGGCTGCCCTGTGCTCCCAGACCTCTTTGACAGAACCCTTTCTAGCGTTCCTTTTGCCTTTTGACTGCTGCTCAAACTTTCGATTGTATGCGTTTCGGTAGCATCACAGTTTCTTCAGAGAAGATTAATTTGCGCATTTGAACTGCGACCTAACATTTCCCTGTATAGTCTGGTCTCAATGGGATGTTTTTGTCTGCATACTTTCTCCATGGCACTGCGTTGCAGCAGCTCATTTATTCCACTGTATAGTCTTAACTGATACTGAAGAAACATTTATTTTGACACGATTTTAATTTAATGTACATATGTGACCAGCCACGACAAAACCAGTGCTAAGTCCATTTTTGGACAAAATAGGGTTTTAATACTATTGAATTCTGCATTCATTTCTGTTTGTTTTGATATAAGAATGAACAATGTGAGTTAATTAGAATAGGAGTTACAGGCATTTCAAGTTGGGTACTGAAGCAGCGGTCATTTTGAAAAAACGGTCTCAGAAGATTTACTCTCTTCAGACATTAAACACCTTAGCAACGGTATTTCAAACTCCGTTTCCAAAAATAGCTGACCTTATTTTTCTTCGACATCCACAG
Source organism: Theodoxus fluviatilis (assembly GCA_034096865.1). Lineage (NCBI taxonomy): Eukaryota > Metazoa > Mollusca > Gastropoda > Cycloneritida > Neritidae > Theodoxus > Theodoxus fluviatilis. Next base: position 70,060 of record JAWQFJ010034921.1, on the reverse strand, counting down.
AGCGGGAACGCCGAGAGAGCGGCCTTTCTAACGGTATATAACATGAAGGGGTTCTGCAAGGCTTTAGGTGTGTTTATTGCGGCTAAAATGAGGCAATTAACGCTAATTACAGGGAGCTTTTGAAACAATACATAACACAAAAGTCTTTATTTTACCATCAAAATATAATTCTTCAAAATGTTTCCTTTACTGGCATGATAGTTTGAACCATGTAGAATCTATTTTCATCAAAAAGTGAAAATCACCCAGAGTGACCCTCCCTGCCTTTTTTCAGTCGTAGCGCAAAATAGTGCCGCGCGACTTAGCACTGGTTTTGTCGTGGCTGGTCACATATGTATATTTACTTTTGATACATACCAACATGCCACTGTCCCAGGGACATTCGAGTGACCTAGCACTAGTCTACATAAATGGAACAGGCATTTTTATTGCGCATATACGCATTTATGTAATGCTAGGTCACCCGAATGTCCCTGGGACATTGGCGGCCACGTACATGACAGCATGTACACTGTGCTGACGTTATTTGTCGAATCTACACTTTAACGTTACAAAACGCAAAACATAACAAATTCTCACCATTTACAAAGTGATCCGAACAAACATATCGAACTGCCTTAGTGTCAAAAGTGAGTGACTTCAGGTTCAGTTGAGCGATCCACTCACGGCGCCTTTGAGGTGTGAGATCCAGCATTTCCTTGCCTTTTCGCGTTGCAACACGCGGTACGACAAAAAAACGTCGATCTTTCTCTCTGTCATGCTTATTGTGGCAGTTCTTCACTTAGCAGGAGGTCACCATTGTAGATACAACAAACTTTCTGCTCCAAAAACAATCGTGTCTTTCACAGATTTTGTAAGCGACGCGCCATTGTTTTGCTAGAAGTAGGAAAAGATCACTGTCTTCGCGAGTTTGACTCGATCTCGACGGAGCTAATACTATGAAAGCTGATAGTCGTCACAAACACATGTGAATTAATAATAAGTCTTAGCAAACGGCTGCATCACTTCAGCTTGAATCATGAAAAAGAAGTGACGAAATATTAGATGAAGCTGCTCACAGCACATATTGGAAAGGAAATGCATGACTCCTTACGTATATCGTTGGCTGCATCGTTAAACTATAGTGTAACACCATCTCGCATCTATCTAAACCATGATATATTACGTCGATGCACTGTAATGAAACAACACTTAAAAGTAAGTCAAACTATATTATATTGCTCTCCTGAAATTGATCAAAATAATACTTCCAACTTATGAATATGTAGTACTTTGCATCTGAACTGAAATAAAACATCCAACACGACTTCCAGTTTATATGAAAAAAGGCAAACAGTACCATATGTGCATGTGTGCATTTTCAGGGATGACTGTGACTCACCTGTCCACAAGCAGATGACATCAACGAGGAGGAAGACGATGATGCCAGGCCAGTATAACTCTCTCATTATCGATGCACTGGTTTGCTGTCATGGGGCCGAAGGAAGTTCCGAGGCCCACACTACACAACTGAAGATCAGGCTGGCGGTAAACCCAGAGAAAGACACCACAAGAACATCGCCGACACGTTGACTCCCACTCGTGCACCTCTGGGATCGCAGGCCAAGAAAACTTGTCATGGAGCAAATCCCGGGCTTTTCCTCACCTCGTAAATCCACGAGCAAAACCACCGCGCACTCCGAAGCTGCTACAGCCGCCGATATTTCATTATGTGGACTCCAGCCAACGTGAAGAAGCACCTCCGTTTTTTGTCTCCTTAATCCTGTAAATAATTTCCCGCTCCGACCACCTATAACTTTCACAACTCTTTTTTTCGCGCGCGAGGCGGGCCCGGTGTCCTGCACTCGGCACTTGTGAAGAGACGCGTGGCAAAGCCTAATGATTTCACTCCATGAGACGCTTCGCCACACTGCGACGCTGCGGAAAGAAACGCTGATTATCCCTCAACGGAGCCAGCGCTTTTGGAGCCGTGCTGGTCTAGCGGACGCCTTCAGGGCTGAGTGTAGCTGTCACGACCAAGCATTCTCCCACTCGCTTTCGCCTAGCCGTACGACCCCCCTTCGACACGTGCCCGCGACAGCCTCAGCGAGCATGGGCAGGCCGGCGCGCAAACGAGCCCGCGCTGGAGGGAGTTGCCTCAGCTTCTGCTGGTACGGCAGCTGCGCTGCAGCAGCGGTCGTGGTGGCGGTGCGGATGCGGGAGCGGGCAGGTTGCTTTACAGAGAGGTTCGCGCTGTGGAGGTGACGGCTTCCGTGCAGTGATGGGAACATAGTGAGCGATGCGTGACTAATCTAGACCTGGAGCTGCTTGATTTTGTTGGTATATGAACACAAACCGATTATTTTACAAAGTGGAAAGCGTACGCGTGAAAAAGTTGAGGAACTCGGCTGTGTTTGGACTCGCCGATTTGGGGTTTCGCATCCTCTCAATGATGCCCTTCGCTTTGTGTTGTTCGTGTTATGAGTATCGTAAACCGACAAATAGAGATTAGACAGGCAAAGCCTGAAGATATTGAGTGGCGTCTGTTTTGTGTATAGGCCCTATGGCTCGTCAGCGATCT
>JAWQFJ010034921.1:45000-55000 GCA_034096865.1 Theodoxus fluviatilis | reverse complement strand
CAGTGGGCTGGCCAAGACCATCCTGCAAGGTACCGTACCAGGTGGGAGAAGGAGAGGCAGGCAGAGAAAGAGGTGGGAAGAGTGGACAAGCTTGACCTTTGCTGACTCACAGCGAGCCACAGAGGATCGATGGAGGAAGATTGTCCGAAAGTCATCAGTGGTGCCTCAACAACCCATTTCAGGATTAAGAGACTGAACTGAACTGAACTGATAGTAGTCGGACACAGTTAGTTCTTCGAACCAGACCACAGTGTAAAGTCAGATCTGCGGAGTATACTGTCTGCTGTCTAGACAGGAAGATGCTGTTGTATTGATGACGATAGAAGGCAAACACGTTTACACTGTACTCGTATAGTTGTGAACAGGACCGTTGGACTCCATCTGAAAATATGGTGAGGTGTTTGAAAGCTGTGAGGAAATCGGAGCAGATTACAATGTTTCAAACACAACGCTGTTAAGGCCCTGTCACACGGTCAGCGTATTGGAACGTATGCAAATGAGTCCAATACGTCGGCATACGTTTAATTTTTATGGGTTTCGGCGTGTCCATAGCGTATTCATAACGTATTAGACGTACTTGCGACGTACTAGCAACGCATGGACAACGTTCTCGATAACGTATACTAACGTATACTAACGTACGTTCAGCGTGTTACAGCGTACGCGTAACGTATACTAAGTACGTTCAGCGTGTTACAGCGTACGCGTAACGATCCTCTAGCGTATGCAAAGCGTACGATGACGAGTGTATAACGATTGCGTAACGTATGACGTGATCACACGTCATCACTATTATATAAAGACGTGGAGCATCATTCCCCTGCAAAGATTCAGATGCAAAAATGCCACGAAAATCCTGCAAACGCGCACCGACCATCCAGCCTCCTGGAGAAGACGTGATAGCCCCAGGTAAGAGCAAGACCAAGAGGGCTAAGAAGACCCCAAGCCATCTAGATCCAGCAGAGGAAGATTCCATGCTGGACTTCTTACAGGCCAAACCTTCCCTGTTCTTGGGCGGTCCACTTCCGAACAAGCTACCTACACGCCGACAGAGTCCGAGTTGTACCAGCCTCCTCCCTACACGTGGAGTCACAATCCACCACCTTCGTCAGTCTGGGGATCACAAAGTCCCAGTTACATGAACCAGTACCAGCAATCTCAGAACCAGGACATTGAGCCTTCTCATCCTCAGACCACACAGGAATCAAGCTCCAACCTTGCATCCACGGCTCTATCGTCCGCAAACTTGGTCCTGGATTCCAGCAGTCTGTCTAACCTTTCGGGGTTATCTGCATTAGACATGTCTATGTCGGCAGTCATTTCTGGCGAGTTGAAAACACCAGAGATGAAATAGGTACAATCTTCATTGTACTGTTCAGAGACAGGCTTCGTTGATCATCGTTCCATGCTGCTAATTTCTATTGACAGTTGTTATTTTGAAGAGGCAGTTTCGTGTTTTGTTGAATTGTTTACATACCTAAACAAGACCATGTTTAAAGTTTCCAATTTTCAATTTGAAGAATTTGTATTTGTGTTTCTTGTACTCATAATGATTATGACCACCGTTTCTAGTTCAAACTTCAGGTGCTAAACTGTAGAAATACGTGTTAACTTTCTGTTTCTATACCATTGTTGCGGTCATGTGAACATGACCATCATTTATATTTTGCACCGAATAAAAGTATTGAAAACATTTCCTGTTGTTTTTGTTTTTCTCTCTCTCTCTCTCTCTCTCTCGTGATCTGTTCATGGCTGCAAAAATCTGAAAGCAAGTGACTCTGTCTCATTCATTGGAAACCAAAATTTCACTTTGTTACTTACGTGCACACAATCTTGTGATTCTAATCGAAAACAAAAGATCATTCAACAAACTGAATACAATCTTTCTCAATGTCTATACTTCAATGGCCGCTATTATTATCAACTGAACCAGTTTTGCGCTATCCTAGATATAAAATGACAAGGTTTTGTGCACGGGGGTACAAAGTGACATTTTGATCTCCATGTTTTGAGACATAATTGTCTCTTACCAATTATTAAATAAGTTTTAGCTATTAAAACAATACAATCAACTCATAGGTTCATTTTAAATTGAAATCAAAACAATCAATTTACAACAAAGTTGTCTTGCGTTTTTTATTACATTGAAACCTTCAACTCACAAACAATTGGAATAACGACAAATGCTTTTTGCACAAAACAATTTTCAACACAAATGTTTACAGATGAAATCTAACAACAATAAACAAAGAAAACAAAAGAATCAAGCATTCACATTACTTGGTGTTACGAAACGCATATTTCCCCTTTGGTGTTGGTTGCTGTTGATTTATGCAGTGGGATGGGTATTGTCTGCCAGACCATGTGTAGCCTAGATATTTCTGCCAGACCGATATTAATTGCAGGAAGTGTGCTATGTGTGTGTGGAAACTTGAAAGGGAAACTTGATAGTGAATCCTGTTTTCCTTCCTACAGTAAGATTGACTTAGTAGAACGTTTAATCTGATATCGAGCACATCTCGGTTGGTGTTTAACCATTAACCAATCCCCAGTTAACTTTTCAGAGGACGGACAAATGAGGTGGCTCGATTAACTGATCAATGAGAAATGACTGGCGAGACGGACATGTGATTGGTCAGTTGGAGGAAAACGCGACTCAAGACCATCTCTAATGATGTGATTGGACGAAAACAGCGAGAAGGTTTTAGATGTCATATTTAACCCGTGTTGAATAGAGCTACGGGCGCGCCCGTTCGAGTTTTTCACAGGAACAGACTATGATGGTAAGGGGTGCCCTGTTCGTATGATCACCTGTGGTGCGAGCTGTGAAAAGGATGAAGTTTCGGCTACAGAAAGTTCCAGAGCAATGCCCGGCCTAGACCCGGCCGTTTTCCACGTGTTACGCCGTATTGCCGGCGTGCAGAATGGAATTCTGCACTCGCTCTCGCCGGGAGGAAAACCTCAGCCACAAGTTTACAAGATTCTCCTTTGCAAGTTTTTCCCCCTACAGAGAATGCGCCACTGTCGCCCTGCCCTGGGAAAATGACTTCAGAAGTTCTCCGCAGGTCGAGAAAAGCCCTGCTATAGAGCGGAGTCTGCCTCTGTCATTGCGCCGACCTTCCCCATATGCTCGCAGCCATCCCGCCGCCTGTCACGATAGGCATAGCGGTGTCGTCTGCTAATAATCTACACCAAGGGCCGAGCTACGAGTCGTCATCTACGTTCATCCCCTGAGCTCTCTCCACCACAGCCAGCCCAAGTTCAAGTCTCAGGACCCCGCTTCATCTACTTGGAGAAGAATACCTCCTGCCCGCTCCAATGCAGGGGATCTCATTTTCATCGGTTGTGAAAGTAAATTCCTCAATGGATATCCAAAACCCCCTCTCCCTCCAGTTGTGCTCCACTCTCGTGCCCGCGCGGACCAACCAGCCTCTGATTGGCTGAAAAGACGTCGAAGCTCAGTTAAGTATCATATCGGTCTGGCAGACAAGCTAGTTTGGTTATATTTTTGGGGAATGATATATTTTGCTTATCATGCTTAGACTTAATTCATAATTGGATTGTATCAGCGATTTCGCACTTAAGCATTTGACTTACCCATGATTAAAGAACTTTAAATTTTGATTTCTGTATTCCCATCTCTCATTTACAGACTTATTTCATCCTTGTTATGAGAATGGAAGGTTTCAAGCAGGTATGTGCAGTTCACCCCTAGACAGAAAACGATCCAGAACTGAATATTAATCATCTTATACCAGCTTGTGACACTTGGCGTACAAGCATTGACTGCAAAAAAAATATCGAGATTCGAGAACAATGTCAATCAGTTCCTCAGACTTTCACAAGAACAAAGAACAGTCAAAGATCAAGTTGTCCCTCTTTGAATGACAAGTAGCACCTAGATCATTCTATTTTGCCACGGCACTGATCCAGCTTTGGAGCTCGCCCAGTGTTAGAGAAGATTTCTCTGTTTTTTCCCGTCCCTTGATGCAGTGTTGCCGCCAAAAGCCGTCAGGGTGTCCTCCATTTGACGGCCTGCTCGCAATGCTCCAGGAACCAAGTTGCCGTGGTTCTATCCCTGGGACGGAGAACTCTAGCTTTATTTAAATACCGTGACAATGTGGGATGTTATATTGGCTGCAACCTTGTGTCGTTAGCTTTGGTTTAAACGTCTACAAAGGGCCAAAGCAAAAAGACACAAAAAAGAATTTGCAGGAACTTCCCAACCCTTCAAAACTTGTGCAGCATCAAGCAAGCTTTCACAATAAGCTTGACAGTGGAGACGTCGTGTTGCATTGGACTTAGCAAAACCTGGAACCTATTAGCAAGGATTCCAAACGCATTTTCTTCGACGCGTCTAGCGCGAGATAGACGGTAGTTGAAGATGCGTTCTTCATTGGTCAAACCTCGGAGGCCATAGGGTTTCATCATGGTTGGTCGAAGGCCAAACGCGTCGTCACTGATGAAAAAGTAGGGCAAGTCCTGGTTGTCAAGGGGCAGCGGCTTAGGGTCAGGGAATCCCATGGTGCCGTCTTCAGCGCATTCGTATAGCTCAGACTCATTGTAAATCTGTGCATCTGATGCTGATCCAGCTCCACCTACATCTGCCCAGATGAATTTGTAGTCGGCGTCCACGAGCGCCATTAGCACCACTGAGTAGAATTTATTGTAGTTGTAGTATGTGGACCACTATTCTCAGGGCATCGGCAGGCAACATGTTTGCCATCTAAGGCCCCCAGTGTGTGAGGAAAATTCCATCTTTGTGAGAACGCGTCGGCTTTGGCGCGCCAGTCATCAGGGGTACATGGACAAACCATGACTTTATCCATGTGTAAGAGGGTGAGAATAGGAGAGATTTGTCCAGATCACTGTAGTTAAACGTACTATCTCCCATTCCCATTCTAGTGTGAGTGGATTGTAACTGCAGAAATACGTGAGAAGGTGCGTTGCGCTCAAGCTCTGTTGCTGCCTTAGAGATACATGTTATTTGCACAGACTTGCTTTAGCATCTGACTTCCGACTTCTTTTCCAGTGCTTCTCAAGCAGTTTATTCATCTAATGTATCATGTATTGTTTGTAGCATTAAATATATGCATAGTGTTTACCCTTATCAACTATCCCATATATGGCAACCTGGGGCCGGTTGTTCAACAAATGCCTACCTGCCAGCTAATTTAGTGTCAGTTAGTGACTAGTTGCAAGGTAACTAGCTAGCAGTTAGGGACACTATCTATCGGAGTTGCACAGCGTCAATTTAACTGAAAGCTAGTTACCTTGAAGCTAACGCGAGTAGCTGAATGTTAGTCCTGCTACGTCACAAGGTAATAAAGAGAGCTTTTTCATTGGTTAGTTGATGAATGCAACGAGCTATTTGATTGGGTGGGTTGGGGATTTTCCACACGGAAGGAGGCGAACACATAGCGTCAGCGAGAGAGTTGATACGAGCCCAGCCAAGCTTCGCGCACTTCTATGTATACCTGACGCGTGGACCTCAGCGACACCAGGAAAGATTATAAATACATTGTTGTCGTCGAACCTTCCTTTGGCTGTGTTTATAATACAACTATCTTCAGTTTTCGCGTCTTTCAGACAGCTTACCAGATTATCGGCAATGGATCAATCTCGAGAAGGATTGTGTTGCTTTTGACTGGTAACACAATTTTACCGCCAAAAGCACGGTAAATGAATTAAACCTCGTGTAGATTATGAGCAACTAGCGGGTACCATTGCTACGCACTGCTGATGTGTGAATATTTTATAGCATGTTTACATACAAACTCAGACTGACTTGGAAATACCAAACACATTGATAATAAAAGAAGAGTAAGTACTGTTACATGTTGAAAACTGCATTAAAATAATAAAAAAATAAAACTTTTCCGGGGTTCGAACCCAACGTCTTTGGGACTTGCGAGTGTTCAGTCCCGCGCTCTATCCCCACGTCTACTGACTCACATGACATCATAGCGAGTCGTTAACGTATATATATGATCCGCGTTGGTCCACCAAAAATGCGAGCATAGGACGAAGGCCGACTCAAACTTACGAGGACCTAAAAAAGTCACTTCAAAGTCAAATTTGGTCACGAAAAATACCCTACTACCCCTTCCCAACCGTCCCATTTCCACACAAGGATCAAAGCGATCTCGATACACCGGATTTCGTCTCTGATATCGCTGACGAAAACTCTAGTGAATGATCGCCGCCATGTTTACCTCCCAACTAAGGGACTTTAGAGCTGCTCCGACCACCTCTAAATTATTCCCGCTAACTTAGCTGTCAGGTAGTCAAACTGGCGCACGAGCAACCCAGTTAAGCTATCCGGCGCTGATTTAGCTGGTAGGTTGCGTTTTAGCTGACAGCTAGCCGATAACGGCTTGTTGAGCAACCGGCCCCTGACTCCGTGAGTTGTAAACGATAATGTTAATAGAAAACGATGAATAAGTATCTGATTTAATTGGCGCCATAAATACTTCAATTGCCATTCATTTGTATACGAATCACTTTTGGAATTCATTTATTGGTGCAGAGTGTGCTTTGATTAACGCACTTTCCAACGGAGTGGAGCTTGTCATATGAAATTGTTGATTTAAGCATCAAATAGTTGTTAGAAGCTGTCATGTTAACACAATTTCGCGTCCACTGGGAATCCCTTGTCCAAGTTCTGCTTAGAAATTTAGTCCGCTTTCGCTCAGGCCCGAGTAGTAGCTATATAAAGCCAGAGCATTAACAAGGCAGGGACGCGACAGACCAGACAGGAGGCCACAGAGAGAGGTCATGGAAAGGCCATCCTGGTGGACAGTAGCTTTGTCTGTATTGCGCTGTCTGTTACCATGAATAAAGATGGAGAAATTTGACGCCAAGCCTTCCTTGTCTGCTGACCCATTGGAGGGAGTGAATGGAGAGAGAGCAAGCATACCTCTACACTCCCTGCCTGCCTGCCCAGCTCAGCCACCGGCACCCCTGTTGCATCTGGCGCTGCAATAGCAGGGTGCCACACACGCCCCCATGCTTCATGTGGCGTAAAAGGAACCAGGGTCAATCCTGCTATGGAGTAGAGAGACTGTCTGTCTCTTTATAGCTCCAGCCTGTGCCTAAGTCCCGCCACCAACCCTATCACAACTGGTGTCAGAAGTGGGAAGTAGGTGTTAAAGCAGGACCACCCCCTACTTCACATGTATTTGTCAATGATTGCCTGACAGACTGCTCTGACCAATAGAGACTGGGTGTTGTGAGGCACTCTCCATGCGAACTTCATCGAAGCATACTTTTCCCTGAGGCAAGATGACGCAAAGTCAGGGCCAGCTTCAGGCCAGGCTCAAGCATATCATCCCTAGTGTTCTGCTTGGTCATCCTTGGATCTACTCTGTTCAACAGCTCGTCAAACATTGCTGGGGTCATGCGCAAAAAAATTACAAATGATGCTTGATCCTCACTACGGAGTTCAACCATAAGCTGGTAAAACAAACCAAATTGTGGTCTCCTCGCGATCCACGGCAGCACCCAGTACATTCTATGTCTTCTTTTCTTTTTTATGTTTGCATGCAACACGTACAACGCCAACTCGATGAGAGTTTTCTGGTGTGCGAGGACAGCCAGCTGGTATTCTCAATTTGCTAGATTGAACATCTTCCCACCAATACTGAGACAATTAAGCACTTGGGATTACACACATTTTATCCCATCCCAACATGCGCCATAAATCGGTAGTTGTGCGTTAGACGCAAGTTATGTGGTCGTCCAGCATACGTCAAATACGTTAAAAAAACGTTTTTCGTACGTTAGCATACGCTGCTGAACAGCCAACGTACAGCCAACATACTGCAACTTATGACTAACGTTCACGTAACGTGCGTGGACGACCCTTTAACGTACCTAAAACGTACAGCCAGCGTACGCGTGACGTATGAGCCATACGTTGTCAACACGTTGCGCAAAAGAAAAGTTTTGAACATGTTAAAAACTTTTTGACGACCTCTGCGTACGACGTCGTTTGGCGACGCATGTCAGCGTACACCAGCGTATGTTTTATACGTTGGCACACGCTGGCAAATTTCAAGCTGTGTGACAGGGCCATTAGCTATATAAGTACAGCGGTCTAAAAGGGACAACTCATGAGCGGAATTGGACGTTTTGGAAGACGTCTAATGATGCAGGCAAGAGATTTTTCCGTTAATTAACGGAAATCCGTTAATTCTGAAACTCCAGGGGTGTAATTCATGAACGTAGACTTTCGAGAGCACTGGCCTTGGACTTTTGAGTCCCAGACCACCGCTGGTCTAGGGACTAGTCTGGGACTCAGCGAGTCTACGATTCACGAACCCAGACTGGGTGTTGACTTGAAAGGCTGGGACTGATTGACCTAGTCTATGGTTTATTTTCAGAATGAGGTGGAATTCCCGGGGATTCCGCCCAGTGCGCAAGCGCATAGCGTACCGCTTCAAACTTCCCGTCAATAATGTCGGCCACGATCGGTAGCAAAACCTCGAAGAAAAGCCCCGATTTCACGGAGCGGGAATCGGTAGCTATCATAAAAGCGGTGTCAGCAAGATACGGATACAATAACAGCAGCATACACACAGCCCAAGCAAACAAAACAAGAGGGACAGCGTGGGAGGAGGTGACAAATGAAGTACGAGCTGAGGCTGGCTGGAGTGTGTGTGTGTGTGTGTGTCACCGTTTATTAAGTTCATCAGCAAGAGGCAAACGAGCAGAAGATCAAGTTTTACAATATGGCAGGATTTCCAAGTGAGAACCATTGAAATTCAGTAAGGAAGGGATGGAACAAAAATCTGTCTTGATGAGGAAAAATATACAACACACAGTGTCACACACACACACACACACACACACACACACACACACACACACACACACACACACACACACACACACACACAGGCGCATAGCGTACCGCTTCAAACTTCCCGTCAAAAATGTCAGCCACGACCGGTAGCAAAACCTCGAAGAAAAGCCCCGATTTCACGGAGCGGGAATCGGTAGCTATCATAAAAGCGGTGTCAGCAAGATACGGATACATTAACAGCAGCATACACACAGCCCAAGCAAACAAAAGAAGAGGGACAGCGTGGGAGGAGGTGACAAATGAAGTACGAGCTGACACTGGCTGGAGTGTGTGTGTGTGTGTGTGTCACCATTTATTAAGTTCATCAGCAAGAGGCAAACGAGCAGACGATCAAGTTTTACAATATGGCAGGATTTCCAAGTGAGAACCATTGAAATTCAGTAAGAAAGGGGTGGAACAAAAATCTGTCTTGATGAGGAAAAATATACAACACACAGTGTCACACACACACACACACACACACACACACACACACACACACACACACACCACGTACACTCGATCAGCTTTGATCAGCTCGCACTTTTCCCATCAAACTCGTGAAACCCTGGCGATCGTCACACATTTTCTCAGTTCCAAAAATTAAGCAATTTAATCTGAGCCGTGTTTTCATGACACAGATGCAATTTTAATGTATCATTTTCATAGCATCAGACAACACTAGCATTGTACCCAATGTCAACAGCAGCAGACAGGTTCGAGGACAACAATGTTTACTAGTGTCGCTGAGGTCCGCGCGTCAGCTATAAATAGAAGTGCGCGAAGCTTGATATGCTCGGCGACCTGCATTCCCAATTGTAAAATGTCAGCTCTTTCAGGACCTATCGATGCAATCAACATACAGCTTTGATAATTTAATGCTGTTCGTGGCTTACATTTTCGTTCGATGGGTTTCTAGTGTCCCAAAATACAGCGATTTCTGCGCGAACCGTAGGCAGCGTCGGCCATTTAATTTCGCGGCAGCCTTGGACTTTGGTGTGTAGTCCAACAAATCCTTGGACCACCGTAGTCCGCAGTTCAGCCTGAGACTGAACCAAAGTCCACGTTCATGAATTGTAGACTACGACAGTAGCCCAAGACCAGCGGCAGTGGTCTAAGACCACGCTGAAAGTCCACGTTCATGAATTACACCCC
>JAWQFJ010034921.1:30000-40000 GCA_034096865.1 Theodoxus fluviatilis | reverse complement strand
ATTTATTCATGGTGAACCCATAAATGTGAGTATCTATATCAGCATCAGCAAATATTTGTGGTGAGCATTGAAGAAAAATCTGAAAAGTCAAAGAAATTTTAATATTTCAGGAAGGAAAGAAGTGGAAAACTAATTGAGTCTTAGAAAGAAAAAGACGGTGAAGATGAGGAAAAAACAATGCGCGAAGGAAGTAAAAGTTTCACGGGGAGGGATAAAAAGGAGAAACAGGACCCCAAATGTGTCTAGCTTTTTTCCAACAAAACGAGAAAAAGAAATGGGCAAACAAAAAAAAGAAGAAGAAGGAGTAACTCAATCTCTTGAGAACAGAACAATGCATCCTAAGACACTGGCAGGGAATATTGTGATTTAACTTTCTATGACGCCAGAGCCAGACGTGTATTCAAAAGAGTTATTTAAAACATATTTTATATTTACATCATCTTCAACATCATCATCGCATAGCATCGTTACAAAGTATGCAGTAAACGTGCCGTGTTGCATCTAATTTAAGGGGTTTTGGTGGTGGTGTTTTTTTTTCTCCACACATTGCCTGCAACTATTGTTCCCTGTGATGAATGAGTTTGTTTCATTAAAGTGACATAGCTCGCTATTGTTGTCTTAAAGGGTTTTATTTCAGATGTCACTTGTCTACATAGTCTGTAATGAATGTGCCCGAGAGGTCTGATTCAAGATTGCTTGTATCCATATGGCCTGCATTGAAGTTCCATTGCAGTGGCTCATCCAAGGGCGTTCTGTATGCCAGAGACACGGTATAACACTTTCTCTTGATCTTGGAGTAGTAAAATTCATCGCAAAACGCTTGAAACCTTCTGCCAAACTACATCTTTGTTGACGTGCTCTGTCCGCCGGAAACATGACAGAGACGTCAACATAGTGTGAGGCAGAGTAAAGACAGCGAGGCACCGATCAGAGAGAACAGAAACGTTAAACAAGAACATGACTCTCTTCAAGGCCACTGCTTTGAATAACATGTAGTACAGATATACGTGAACTGTCTCACTGCTATGCTCAGCAGGTCAGACGCTCCATTTGCATTTTGGTATGTCACACACACACACGCGCGCGCGCGCGCGCACAAGCGCACACACACACACACACATACACACACATACACACACGCGCGCACACAGAGGCACGCATGCATGCACACACGCGCACGCACACACACACACCCTTTTTGAAAACATACTTTTTTGCGGCAAATACATCATATGAAGTCACCGCAGCAGTAAGTCAACGTTAGACTTCCATAAAACGCTTTTTAATAGTGTGTGCTCTGATGTAGAAACATGCATTGCTCATGTTTTGTGTGTTTGAACGAGTTCACTTTGATTAAACTTGTCGGAATGAAGCACGCACAACGGGTACACGCAATGCTAACACCTGCAGGGCATAAATTTGTCCTACACACCCAACATTATCAACCATGTGCCAACCAGAACCTGTCCTGTCATCGACATCGTCACCAATTAATTGCTTGAGACGTATTTTCAACAAGAGGGCTTGTTGTATCCTTCCGCCACACTTGATTGTATGCCACCCATCACTCCTCCTCCATCGCATGGCACGCCACTGAACTAAACTCTCAGACCAGAGGCTGGATGCCGCCTGTGTTGAGTTTTTTGGAACACTGCTCTTTCTTCAGCAGTTGCCTAATGCCTGTGAGCTTGTCATGGATTGACTGAAGCATATCTGCACCAGCGGCTGCCTGTGAAAGACGTGGCTACTCGTGCAAGACGTGCTTACACAGCACCTGGAGATGTGTTGTGAGCGCATGCTTGGCTGACATTAACGGGCAGGAGTCGTTATGTCGGCAGATTGCACTTGATTAATCACTCAGAGAGATCTGTTGCTCATTTATGCCTCAGGTCAGGAACTCAGATAAGATATGGCTGCCTTTACATCCCTCTGGCTCTTAGCGGCATAGTTACCAATGCAGAAATGTGCTGTAGACACTAGTGTGGTAGCATGTTATATGCTGCTTGCATGGCATATTGTGTGATTTTATGCTAAGAGCCTTACTGAAGTCGGCTGTCTGCATGCAAAATACTGCTTGACCAGTTTACTACTTCAGGCATGTCTGATAGTTCAAAGGTGTGGGTTTTAAAGTACAAATGTCAAAATTTCACCGCCATATCAATACTTGATACGTGTCCGCTTATGATACATCATGCATTGAACATGATAGTACTTATCGACAGGATTACATCAATCTAGCATCAATCGTAGTTGAAGAAAGTGCTGTCACTCGAGTTATCGACTCTTTCAACAAACACATGCTTAGACGCGTAAATAGAAGACCTATAAATGAGCACCTGAATATACGCACGAATATGCAAGGAGGACGGTGGATGGATTGAGAGAATGCTTAGTGAGCGAGCTGACAGTAACAATGTTCCGTTTTTATGGGGGGAGATTAAATAAAACTCGGACGGAATTGAGCGAGCGAGCAAAAGTGCAATAACAAGTAAGTTAGTAAGCTAGTGAGCGACTGAGAAGCTATACGCGCGCGCGCGTGTGTGTATGTGTGTGTGAGTGTGTGTGTGTGTGTGTGTGTGTGTGTGTGTGTGTGTGTGTGCGTGTGTGAAACTGATAGAAAGAGAGAGAAAGAAGGAGAGAGACAAACAGACAGACAGACAGACAGACAGACAGACAGACAGACAGACAGACAGACAGACAGACAGACAGACAGACAGACGGTCGAACAGACAGACAGACAGACAGACAGACAAACAGACAGACACAAAGACAGATAGACAGACAGACAGACACACAGACAGACACACAGACAGATAGACACACAGACACACAGAAACACAGACACACAGACAGACACACAGACCGACACACAGACAGACACACAGACACACACACAAACACACACAGACAGACACACAGACAGACACACAGACACACAGACAGGCAGACAGACAGACAGACAGACAGACAGACAGACAGACACACAGACACACAGACACACACAGAGACAGACATACAGACACACAGACAGACAGACAGACACACACACACACAGACACACACACAGACACACAGACAGACAGACAGAGACAAACAATTAGAAAGTCAGACAGACAGTAGAACAGACAGACAGACGGTAAGACAGACAGACAATAAGATAGAGAGACAGTAAGACAGACATATATACATACGTACAGACAGACAGACAGACAGACAGACAGACGAACGGACTGACGGACGGACGGACGGACGGACGGACGGACGGACAGACGGACGGACAGACAGACAGACAGACAGAAGGCAGACAGATAGACAGACAGACAGACAGACAGACATACAGACAGACAGACAGACAGACAGACAGACAGACAGACAGACAGACAGACAGACAGACAGACAGACAGACAGACAGACAGACAGAAACAGAGACGGGGACAGGAACAGGGACAGAAACAGAGTTAAAGAGAGGAGGAGTTGGAGAAATGAGTGCCTTGACGGTTTCAGTTCAGTTCAGTTCAGTTCATTTCAGTCTCTTAACCCTGAGATGGGTTGTTGAGGCACCACTGATGACTTTCGGACAATCTTCCTCCATCGATCTCTATCCTCTGTGGCTCGCTGTGAGTCAGCAAAGGTCAAGCCTGTCCACTCTTTGATGTTGTCTTCCCACCTCTTTCTCTGCCTGCCTCTCCTTCTCCCACCTGGTACGGTACCTTGCAGGATGGTCTTGGCCAGCCCACTGCCTCTTGACACGTGACCGTACCACTTCAGCTTTCTGCTTTTCACGATTGAGAGCAGGTCTTCGTACTGTCCAAATGCTCTCCTGATCCTGTTGCTGACTTCCTCATTCGTGACATGGTCTTTATATGAGATGTTCAGAATCTTGCGGTAGCATCTCATTTCCAGGGCTTGTATCCGTCTCTGTAGTTCAGATGTGAGTGTCCAGGACTCGCATGCATACAAGAATACGGAGATGGCCAGCGTGCGCATGAGCCTGATCTTCGACGCGAGAGTGATATTTCTGTCACGCCATATTGGCTTCAACTTTGCCAATGCTGCTGTTGTTTGTGCTATCCTGGACAGTATCTCTGGTTTGGACCCTTCATCAGTCACAATAGATCCCAGGTATTTGAAGTTGTTCACAGCTTCCAGTTTTTGGCCCTTCACTTTGATTTCCATTTTGAAGCCCCGAGGGTTGTTCGTCATCACCTTGGTCTTCTCGGCGCTGATCTCCATGCCATATGCCTGTGAGGTCTTGTCCAGGTGCTCGACAAGACTAGTCAGCTCCTCTTCACTTCCTGCTAATCCATCAATGTCATCAGCAAAACGTAAGTTGGTGATCTTTCTGCCACATATGCTGATTGATCCTTCGTGGTCTGCTAGGGCATCAGTCATTATCCTTTCGAGGAAGAGGTTGAAGAGTGTGGGGAGAGTAGACAGCCCTGTCTGACTCCGACCGTTGTCCTGAACCATTCGCCTGTGGTACCATTGAACAGGACTGCGCTGGTCGCTCTGTCATAGAGATGTTCGACGACTTTGATGATCTTGGAGCTGATGTTGTAGCTTCTCATTGTGGCCCACAGCGCAGCATGCCAGACTCTGTCAAATGCTTTCTTAAAGTCTATAAAGACATGGTACAGATCTTGTTGGTGTTGTAGATGTTTCTCACACAGGACTCTCAGATTGAAGATCTGTTCGGTGGTGCTCCTACCTGGTCTGAAACCTGCCTGCTCTTCAGCAATGATTTTCTCTGCCTGAGGTTTTAATCTGTTCAGCAGTACTTTCAGCATGACCTTGCTGGGATGGCTGATGAGGCTGATCGTGCGGTAGTTCTGGCACATTTGCAGGTTTCCTTTCTTGGGCAATGTAATCACTAGGGACTGTGTCCACGTGGTTGGCCAATCTCCCGACTGCCAGATCTTATTGCAGATCTTTGTGAGTGCATCGATCATTGCGTCGCCTTCTGCCTGGATGAGTTCCCCTGGAAAGTTGTCAACCTCAGCTGACTTCCCTTTCTTGAGGGACTTAACCGCTGTCTCCACCTCTTCTCGAAGAATTAAGTAGTTGTCCTCCTCGGTAGTCTGAGGACAGTTCAGTACTTTAGGATCTCCTCTGGTGTCATAGATGTACAGCTCAGAGCAGTACTCCGTCCAGCGTTTCATGATTTTGCGTTCTTCTATGAGACAAATCCCGCTCTTGTCTTGTATGGTGTTGACCTGCCCATGTTTGGTCGCTGTAAGGTCTTTGACTATCTGGTATGCTTTCTTGGTGTTATTCTTCTGGAGGTTCTCCTCAACTGCATCACATTGCTGTTTGATCCACTCCTTATTGGCACTCTTCATGGCCTTCTTGACCCTGTTGTTGGCTTCTATGTACTTACTTGCTCCATCTGCTGTACCCTTCTTTTCTTCAGTTCCCTTCTCTCATCGCACATGTTCAAAATTTCTGCAGTGACCCATGGTTTCTTTGTTGGGTGGTGTTTTCCTAATAACTGCCTGGCTGTCTCTATCACTGCCTCATTGAAGATGTTTGTCACTGTGTCGAGGCCCTCTTCGTCACCCAGATTGAAAAGCGGTGCAAACTTCCCTCCAATCATCGCTTTGAAGGACTTATCAACCTCAGGGTCTTTCAAACTTTCAAGGTCAAATCTAAGCCTGGTATCTTTCTGCTTGCTGATTCGTGTTAGGCTCAAGCGGAAGTTCATCATCAGCAAGTCGTGGTTGCTTCCAATGTCTGCTCCTGGAAAGCGTCGTGTCCTTGCGATGTTAATGCTGGACTTGAAGCGCTTTTTTTCTAAGATAAAATCAATTTGACTGTGGTGCTGTCCATTTGGGTGGTGCCAAGTCCACCGTCGGGACGTCTTGTGCGGGCCAAGAGTGTTTGCCAGTATACGGTCTTTGTAGCTGGCGAACTCCAGGAGTCTCAGGCCTATTTCGTTGGTATCTGTGTTGCTGTACTGTCCACACACGTCATGCCAATCGTTCATTGCGTCGCTTCCCACTTTGTCATTCCAGTCTCCCTGCACTACCAGGATGTCATTTTTTAGGTATTTGATCCTGCACCTCTTGCAGCTAGTTGTAAAATGCCTCTATTTCCTCATCGGAGTAGTCTGTGGTTGGAGCGTACATCTGCACGATGGTGATGTTGAATGGTATTGCTCTAAGTTGAATGGTTTACAGAAACCAAACACTAACTCAAAGAGAAAACAGTGATAAACTACACTAAAGATTTGTGTAGAAGGTAACGTGGGACGTGTTGGAACAAACAGAGGAACTCGTGGGTGAGACAGGAAGTACAGAGTGCCGCCACAGGAGACTTCCAAGCTGTAGCCGTGCCAGGCAGGCAGGCAGACAGGCGTGCACTACAGAGTCTGGGATCTTGGGCTTCCTGGCCCAGTTCAAGAGTCTTGGCACCAGTCGTAACTTCATTAAGGCCCACGTGCCAGTCTCGCCCTGGTGTAGGGGAAGCCGAAATAATGAGTGCTCAGTCACGTTAATGAGATGAAATGCCACGAGTGATACCTCTTGCAGCCACTGTGGCACTTTGTTGACATCCAAACCAGACTTTGATCACGGAAATGTCATGTTTTCATCAGGTGGGACACTTGCTGAGCCGTCAAGAACCGAGGAAGTTTTGACAGCAAAAGCCACCGTCGTTTAACAGTCGTTTCTTACACTGGTTTGTCATGGACTGCCTGATGATTCCTGTATGGCATTGAGTGGTTGGAGAAAAAGCTGTTTCTGGAACATTCATATGCAACTGACAGAAAAACATGGCACTAAGTAGCTTTGTTTTCTGTCGATTTCTTTTGGCACTTTACAGCAACACAAACGCAAATCATCGCAGACGAGTGTGCTAAAAGCGCTGTAGCCTTCAACCTCGAGTATGTGTGCACATATGCCATAAACACTGAGAGAAACCCGATACTAAGCTACAAATTCAGAGTTATATTTGCAGGCCTCTTTTTATGCCCGTTGAGCATTAATTTGTTTCTTTATGTCTCCTTTTACTTTAAATTAGAAGAAGCATTTTAGTAACTTCTTCTATGACTGATTCAGCAGGACTCTTGCTTGAAAAATGTGTTCTACTTCAGGAGCAAATTGACTAGAAAATAGACAAGCAAGCTCCTACGTCAACGTGAAAAATATTCTTTCAAAATACGAAGAAGAATAAATCTTCTGGGACTGTCACTTGTTTCGCTTCAGAAAACGATCAACAAGACCTAATCTTGACATCCCCTATGCAAATACGCTTCAGGATGGCAGCAGATAAAAAAACAACTTTCATCTGGAAGGCAAAAGATCAACCATGCAGTTTTTGAACTTTTTCTGTTTTATTGGACTTGGACCTGCTCAGAAACTGAATGTTGCCGTGGGGCATAGAAATGGATTATTTAGAGGTTTTATTCACAGTAAAAACGAATAACAGCCCTGCAGTAAACATTCATTTTATTCTTGTGTTTGGCATTTGGCTCCTCGAACATTCTTTTTCGAGGTCAAGGTCGCCACACTGACTGGAGTTTTGGCTTTTAAATGTTTCTTTGATTTAGATAAAGAAGGCCCAATAAGTCTGTGATAATGTTGTATGCGCTGAAGACGTTACGTGAGATTAAGGTTTCATTTAATTCCTTTGCGTTCAAATCCAAATTAAACTCTCAAAAGGTTTTTGTCTTCAGAGTAGATGTAAAAATATGCCACCATAGAATAGTACAAACCAACCCTCGTAGTAGATGAGTTTGTCAATGGAAATCTGTCAGGCTATCTCTTGGACTCACAACCTCGCAATAGTCTGTGATGCTGCTGTTCCCAAGACATCGTCAGGACGAAGACCTCAAAGGAGCACCACGTTTGAAAATGAAGCGCTCGCTACTCGCCTCCTTGGTTTTCAAATCAAGCTGGAGGTCGGTGGAGACTGGAGTGATTGAGAACACCTTCAAGTGACGGCCGGAGGTGCTGCAGTCGTGGCTTCCTGTCTGTAGATGCTGAGCCAGAGCTATCGTCGCTGTCATTGTGCATCCGCACGCATCGCCCTGCTGCCACGCCCACCAGAGTGCACACCACAACCTGTCCATGCTGTGAGATAATTTTGGGAAATTGGGATCCGTGGTTTCCTCATTATCTCTCCTGTTTTTCCCATCAGACGTCGCCGTGATTCGAAAAGAACAGATGTCTCAAATGATTCAGTGTTGCCGTGGACAGTTTTCTCCCTCTCCGTTCTCCCCCATTTGCTTTGTTTACGGGGTTTCCCTTGGCCTCCAGCTTTTGATGCTAAGTTAAGTGGATAGTAGGGAGGTGTCTCTAATGGAGTTGGGGCTCCAGGTGTGCTCTCGCAGGAGTCATTGTGTTATCTGCTTGATGGATATAAATTCCCCTTGTTCATAGTTGCAGCATAACACGATCACACCAAAGAAATATCATGCAAATATCATAATGTAAGATGTGTTGTTGCTGTAAAAGGAATCGTCGTTGCTATCGTCGTCATTTTCGTTGTTGTTGTTGTTGTTGTTGTTGCCATCTTTGCCGCATTTCCCCTATGCCTTCAATTGATGCTGCTGCATATATTTCCGTCTTCTGGTTGTGTGTGTTGAAATACAAGATCCCATATTGTGCCTGACATGATACATGGCTGTATAGATATTGCCCCTATTTGTAAGAAAACGTATACAGTTCTCTTGGCAGAGCATGACGACTAGAGTGAGGTTAATAGCGATGATGATAATACAAAACATGGTGTGGTGATGGTGGCAACAATGTATTAATTCATTCACCTTCTCCTAAACTACTGATGGTGTGTGTGTGTGTGTGTGTGTGTGTGTGTGTGTGTGTGTGTGTGTGTGTGTGTGTGTGTGTGTGTGTGTGTGTGTGTGCGTATGTGCGTGCGTGTGTGTTTTTGTCTCTCTCGTCTATACAAAGTCGCCTGTTTTCAAAATTCAAAGGAACTGAACTGAGTTCGGCGAAAAGAGTCAACACTCTAAGACGTTTCCGCTTTCCATCTCGCTCATTCCACCGCTTGTCTCCAGCAAATTCTCCTGATGCCAGATTTAAGGCAAGAGGAATGCTATCTCTCTACGCCAATCAAGCGGCTGTCACATAATTCGTGCTGTTGGGCCACATAGCAGGGGCGGGTTCGCTCCTGCTCGCATAGCACTGCGGGTCTGGGATAGCTCTCGGGGGTACGTTGACCTGAGCATGTCACGAGGTAGCAAGCAGTGCCAAATCGTCAATCGCCATCGACGGTATGCGCATGACTGCTGTCCAGCGCGTGCATACTGGAAATGCAAGGACTCTCGCTCGAGCGTCGCATGGCGCTGGGATTGCAAATAACTCAGGAAGTGTTTAGATATTCATGCTCTCCCTGTTGGGGCGCTGATCTCCATGTGAAGGTTGGGTATTCCTGTCTTTGACGAGGTCATGCCTTTGACCAAGATGGCAGATGTCTCAATCATGTGAGACAGGTCCCTGCCAACGATCTGTAGGATGTCGTTGCTTATTAGCTGTTCCATGCATGAAGGCTTAATTCATATGTGTGACAATGGGCAGCTCAGTACTAGAATAAAACTATTTCGGGGACACGTCTCTTTCAAGGGCATCGTTTCTACTATGCGCGTTTATCTCCTTGTGTATCGTGTATGTCTTGGAGGACACGCGATTGCCCAAACCTGCGTTCTATGGAGAGCAATGCTTGGACAAACGTGACAGAGGAGCCTCACGAAAGCGCTCCAAGGATCAAATGAAGCGTTAGTTGAATGCGGTTGGCATCCCAGAAGAAGACTGAGAAAGCATTGCCAAAGACAGGGACGGCTGGAGGACATTGTCAAAGAGAGGCACTGAGGCCTTTGGAACACTAGAAGAGAGGCTGTAGAAGATAGGCGCGGATGAAGGAAAGCACTGGATGCCCACAACCACCCAACTCAGAGATCCCCCATGTCCAGTGCGTGCCAGAGTATGTCGCTCAAAGACTGGCCCACACTGTCGCTAGAGAGCGTGTCGCCAGACTTTCTTTC
>JAWQFJ010034921.1:20000-22500 GCA_034096865.1 Theodoxus fluviatilis | reverse complement strand
GGATCTGATGAAGTGCGGACCGCTTCCATCGACACCGCTGAGGACGTGTCCACCACACTTCTGGCCTGCCAGAGACAAGAGAGAATGGCTATGAGGGTGCTGTTCCACAAGCTGCCGCCACCGCGGCCTCTGCGAAAGCGGGTTCTCCCAGCTGACGCCCCTGTATCAATTTTGTAATCACCTTGTAATGGCCCCTGGTTGTCCGTTGCGGCAGGAAGGGCGGTATCATCCAGCTCATCGTCTTTTGCTCCGAGACGGCCTCGTCTCGAGATTACTAGGATATGGTCTGAGCGTCCCAGACAGGCTTACCTCCTTTTGGAGACAACGTCATCAGGCGAGACACATCCACCGTCTTGCAGAAAGCGGTTTTCGTTTCAATCAGGAAGTGCTTCAAGCAATTTGTAAAAAATAGATATTCTTTTTTAAAGTTACAATCGGATTGATGAATAAAGAAAAAAGTTTCGTTTAATGTGGTTTTGCCGACTGAGTATAAGTAAAGTGTGGAATCGAAAACAGCTCAGGGATCCTGCATACATTAATGAAAGGGAGAGCATGGGAAATGTGTGCTTCACAATTGTTACAGAGTAAATCGAAGATTCAGTTTTGACTGTCAGACAAATTGTCAACTTACCGACTGAAAGGTAAGTATTTGGCGTTGTGAAAGCAATTACTGAAGTTTAAATTAGTTCAGGCAAAAATTGCGGCCCATTTAGAATCAATGCAAAGGCAAATGCAAATATGGATTTGGTTTCGACATAAGGTGAATAGGATTTAAAGAGAGTTCCCTTCCAAACACCTTTGGAATAACATTTTACAAGTACATATTTGGTTGTGGGTTGTGGGTTGTTGTTTGTTGTTGTTGTTGTTTGTTTGTCTTACGGGTAGTATATTTCATTGCTGTGCTGGGAAACGAATAATTCGTTGGATATAGTGTTTAAACATAGTCATGAACATCAAGTGTACTCTATCAATACGTAAATGCAAATCATTATTGACTATCTGAACAAAAACTGGACTGATTTTATCTGCTTGCCACACCAGTAATATCTGAGTAGTTAGCAAGTTTGTTACACATATATGACACAAGTGTGCCTTGACATTTGTGTTTGACGTCTTGACAGACATTGGGCTGCAAGCTGAAGCTGGGCCGGGGAGAAGTGCTGTCTGTGACTGCAAAGTCCCAGACTCGAGTGGCGATCTCTCCCGCAGCTGAGCCTTGTCGAGCATTGGGAACTGATTCAGTAGAATGTCTGCTTACTGCATTCTTGGGAGCAGGTTTCAATCCAAGGCCTTGTCACGAGGCCCCAGTTCACGCATTCCTGTTTGTGCCGCTTCCTGTGCGTGTGTGTGGGCAGGCATTCGAACATCTCATCAAATCTTCTTCTTCTTCTTCTTCTTCTTCTTCTTCTTCTTCTTCTTCTTCTTCTTCTTCTTCTTCTTCTTCTTCTTCTTCTCGAACGCCATCACACTTGGATTTTAGAGTCAAGGATGAAATGGGCTGTCTTCTGGAGAGATTCCACCCTGCCGTACAGCTTTTCCTGAATGCTTGCTGGTTCTGGCCAAACGTCCTCTCGCAGCAGCCGGTGGTTCCTGCATTCCTGCAGAATGTGTTCAGCCGTCTGGTCAGCCTCTCCACAAGAGCACTTTGGGGATGGCACAAGTCTGAATCTCTTGTGCATGTGGTTGTTGAGTCATCTCATCAAATGATACGTGGGGCATCATGAATGTATGTGTGCGTTGCATAACTTTCTCCCACGCTTGTCTCAGGTCATGCAGCGTGCACATCTCAGGAAGTCATGACCTGCGTGACTTGTCAAGACCGGTCGGAGCTGGCGAGCAGGAATGTGCGGCACTCTGTAGCAAAGATCATGCCTGACGTTTGGTGAAAGGGCGAGCAGAGCCTCCATTTGTCTAGGCCTAACATGCGTCTCCTGTCTTCGGCTACCCTGCTGCAAGAAATATTTAGCTCCATTATAAATAGTGAATAATGAAACAAAAGAAACATCGATCTTTGAGTCTTTGGATGGATGAAGGATGTACGCGCTAACATACATGTACAATACGACGCCGCATATCGGAATGTAACCGCGCTCATCCATTCACTCAAACATACATTAGCATTCATGTATAAACATTTACAAATGTGCACGCATGTGCAAATACACGTTCTCTTACACACATTACAGATTCGCACGCGCGCACGCATGCACACACACACACACGCGCGCGCGCACGCACACACACACACATGCTCGCATCCACACACACATGTCTAACCCCTCTCTCAACAGAAGCACATACACACGCACACACACACACACACACACACACACACACACACCACATACACAGATGATCAAATGCATTGACGCACTAATCCTCATACAGATGCATATGTTCACATATTCCTGCCCGCATGCATATACAAAATAATGAAAAAAATCTCGCCTGATTAAGCCTGCCCAGGTAAGGAGTCGTTATGTCGGTAAAGAATCTGCAG